>WNWK01002400.1:0-37500 GCA_009830355.1 Cherax destructor
TCAAAGAAACAAGTTCTCAAACACGTTGGCAACGGCAGGCAGAAAACAGAAAAAGGGAAAAGGCTTACAAACAGATAACGGCTTATTCTTAATATTCTTATAATCAAAAGAAGCGCTAAACATATAACGGCAATCTACAAAATAAATAAATAAACAGGCAACATATAAACACACACACAGGGCCAGGAGCTGTGAATCGACCCCTGCAACCACAACTAGGTGAGTACACACACATAAGGAATAATCCTAGACAACAGGATCTCATAGTTTCAAAATTAGACTAGAGGCAGTTTGAGGTAGTTTGCAGCACTTTTAGGCAGTTGCAGGCTTGCAAGAGATGCTGCAAATGAGGCAGTGGATGCACAGCACAGCTCTCCCGTCACTGCCTTCCTGCATTGAGATGACAACACTCTGGCTGTTGAAGACGGCAGCTGTAACTCTGGCTGCTGGAGACGGCAGCTGTAACTCTGGCTGCTGGAGACGGCAGCTGTAACTCTGGCTGCTGGAGACGGCAGCTGTAACTCTGGCTGCTGGAGACGGCAGCTGTAACTCTGGTCTGCTGGAGACGGCAGCTGTAACTCTGGCTACTGGAGACGGCAGCTGTAACTCTGGCTGCTGGAGACGGCAGCTGTAACTCTGGCTGTTGGAGACGGCAGCTGTAACTCTGGCTGCTGGAGACGGCAGCTGTAACTCTGGCTGCTGGAGACGGCAGCTGTAACTCTGGCTGCTGGAGACGGTAGCTGTAACTCTGGCTGCTGGAGACGGCAGCTGTAACTCTGGCTGCTGGAGACGGCAGCTGTAACTCTGGCTGCTGGAGACGGCAGCTGTAACTCTGGCTGCTGGAGACGGAGCTGTAACTCTGGTCTGCTGGAGACGGCAGCTGTAACTCTGGCTGCTTGAGACGGCAACTGTAACTCTGGTCTGCTGGAGACGGCAGCTGTAACTCTGGCTACTGGAGACGGCAGCTGTAACTCTGGCTGCTGGAGACGGCAGCTGTAACTCTGGCTGTTGGAGACGGCAGCTGTAACTCTGGCTGCTGGAGACGGCAGCTGTAACTCTGGTCTGCTGGAGACGGCAGCTGTAACTCTGGCTACTGGAGACGGCAGCTGTAACTCTGGCTGCTGGAGACGGCAGCTGTAACTCTGGCTGTTGGAGACGGCAGCTGTAACTCTGGCTGCTGGAGACGGCAGCTGTAACTCTGGCTGCTGGAGACGGCAGCTGTAACTCTGGTCTGCTGGAGACGGTAGCTGTAACTCTGGTCTGCTGGAGACGGCAGCTGTAACTCTGGCTACTGGAGACGGCAGCTGTAACTCTGGCTGCTGGAGACGGCAGCTGTAACTCTGGCTGCTGGAGACGGCAGCTGTAACTCTGGCTGCTGGAGATGTCAGCTGTAACTCTGGCTGCTGGAGACGGCAGCTGTAACTCTGGCTGCTGGAGACGGCAGCTGTAACTCTGGCTGCTGGAGACGGCAGCTGTAACTCTGGCTGCTGGAGACGGCAGCTGTAACTCTGGTCTGCTGGAGACGGCAGCTGTAACTCTGGTCTGCTGGAGACGGCAGCTGTAACTCTGGCTGCTGGAGACGGCAGCTGTAACTCTGGCTGCTGGAGACGGCAGCTGTAACTCTGGCTACTGGAGACGGCAGCTGTAACTCTAGCTGCTGGAGATGGCAGCTGTAACTCTGGTTGCTTGAGACGACAACTCTAACTCTGGTTGTTGGAGACGACAACTCTAACTCTGGTTGTTGGAGACGACATTTCTAACTTTGGTTGTTGGAGACGACAACTCTTACTCTGGTTGTTGGAGACGACAGCTTTAACTCTGGTTGCTGGAGACCAGAGTTCTAATTGTGGTTGTTGGAGAACACACCCAATACTACAGCTGTTAGAGACGGTGGCTCATAGAGATAGCAGCTCTAGCTACAGCGTTTGAAAACAGCAGTTTCCACTACGGCTGTTGGTGATAGCAGCAGCAGCTCTCCCTCCGAGTAACGAGCACACCAGTATCCTCTACCACTGTCACCACAACAACCAACCCCTCCACCACTACCACCATCATCGCCCCCAACATTACCACCACGAAAACCACTTCCGCTGTCAGATACGACACCAACACCCACGGCAGCGACCCGCACACCTTCCAGCCAGGCTATTACTGAAGATATGAACACCTGCAAGACTCACATAACAAGAGAGAGAGAGAGAGAGAGAGAGAGAGAGAGAGAGAGAGAGAGAGAGAGAGAGAGAGAGAGAGAGAGAGAACGAACATCGAGGTTCTTAAAGAGAACTTTGAGATACTTAAGCTCAAACGCTGGGAGTATAACGGAGAAAATTTCTGAGCCTTTGAGCTCAGCAAAAGTCAGCTTCACATAAAAAGAGCTAGAAATTTCTATCAATATCATTTTTCAGAGGTCCGGACAAAATTCCAATTGTTTCTAAGTGAAGAGGCTCTTCTGGTAAGCCCTAACCGGAAATACCTTTAATATTTGTAAAAAAAAAAAAAAAAGAAGCTCCAGCGAGTAAAATCTTTCCATTTTCGCCAGTTCGTGTCCTCCGGAATAATATTCCAGCTCTCAGCACCTACGGCACAATGTTTCCAGAGCATTAACGCCTTGTTCCAGCATGCAAGAGCAGAGCAGATTCTGGTCTGGTTTTTATATTCTAACTTTTAGGTGTTTCCAGGATGCACTCTAGTTACAGCATGCTTCCAGCGTGTACTCTAGTTACAGCATGCTTCCAGCATGCACTCTAGTTACAGCATGCTTCCAGCGTGTACTCTAGTTACAGCAGGCTTCCAGCTCGTCCTCTAGTTACAGTGTGTTTACGGAGCGTCCTCACTTTCCAGTGAATGTCCAGAATGTCCTCTATTTCCGTGTGCTTCCAGTATGTTCCCAATGCGTATAGCATATCATCTACTTCCAGTGTGGTTCTAATGTATTCAGGTTCCAGCTAATCCTCTATCTCGAGTTCACAACAAGTTCTGGGAGGATAGCAGTTCACTCATTACAAGAGGATCTCTCTTGGTTACAGATCACTTAAGCGTTCCAGCAAATTGAAATGACATCCTCCAGGAGGATGAGCGACCGCTGCAGTGCACCTCCTTCCCGCACCCCCTCCACTCCAACACTTCCAGTCACCTAACAATATACGTTTCCAGGGGAAAGGGGTGTGGAGGGAGGGAGAGTTCACGGACCATTCCAGTGAAAACCCGCCTTCCAGCACTTGGAGTATCCTTCCCAGCACACATTTTCCAGAGTTGCAGATCTTTTCAGGGTTCATACGCTGCTGAACTCTCGAATGCTAGATGAAACCTGTTTCAAAAGTATCAGGGATTACTTCACTGCTCACTCGCCATGGATAATATTCAGAAACCCCAAGGTTCTGCCGCTCCAAGAGAGCTCTGTGTAATTCTGGTGCTCTTCAGTACTTTCAGAGAACTGAAAATACCCGTTCCAGGAGGACCACGGTCCATTTTGGTACATGCCTGCCCTCCAGCACTTTCCAGGGGCTTGAAGAGAAATTCAACGCAAAAATCTGAGTCGCAACGCTCCAGTAGGGTCGCGCCATTACCGGAGTGGGCACACAATAGCCCTTTGTTTACGTTTTGGTCGATCACACGCCGCCAGTAATGCACTAGTGCTGTACAGTACCAGCCGGGTAGTACCTGCTGTGAGTACCTGTGGATAGTACTGTACCTGTGGATAGTACCTGATTAGTATTTACCCGATAATACTTGCTGGTACTACCTGCTGGTGATGCTCATTCCGTAGTACCGACCAGGACCCATTAACAAGGCAAGATGCTATGTGAGTTTGACTATACTATAAAAAAACGCTTGGGAGCCTGTACGAACTTCGCACCTTTGTAGTGCCCTCGTCACCGCTGCCAAATGATCCAGTGCCAGGCATCCAGTACCAGTATAGGGTTAATCTCAATTAAAAAGGCTTTCATTAGTATTTCTTCAGACGACTATTACTAGTACTAGTGACTGTAACTACAGTTACTAATGCGAGCCTAATACTGGAGAAGGTGTAGTCTAAAGGATATTTTCGGCTCAGGACAAGGGGACTACTGTTCCCTCGTGCGGGAAGTGAGCCAGCGTGCGGGAAGTGAGCCAGCGTGCGGGAAGTGAGCCAGCGTGCGGGAAGTGAGCCAGCGTGCGGGAAGTGAGCCCGCGTGCGGGAAGTGAGCCCGCGTGCGGGAAGCTTGGGTGAGCCTTTGTCTTCTATACCTGAGCTGGACTCAGCTTTGAAGGCTCCAGTCGGGCGGACTCAGCGTTGTGGACTTGGGAGTTGGGGAAAGGATGGGAGGAGGAGGAGGAGATACAGCGGAGAGGAGGGGAAGGTTAGTAGGTAGGAGGGGGAAGGAAGGAGGAGGGAGGGAAGGTGGCGTGAGGCTGGAAGAGTTGCTCATAACACACTGTGGGTCGTTATTGCTCCCGCCGGCTACACAACACCACTGCTCCAATGACACACAAGGAAAAAAAAGAAGCAGAGGGAGGGGGGAAAAATAAAGTTAAATGCGGACATGCTATTCCTCATTCGTATCTCATGGAGGACAGGAATGAAACAAAAACTGGGAAATACACGCAGGTTGAAAGTAGACGACAATAAATAATCTTTATTTCTACAAGTACATGTACAAGGTATACAGGCCTAGCTGACATCAGTGACATACTACCGTATAAAAAGCCGCTTGTTATGCAGAGCATTTCGGGGAAATTAGGTCAGTTTTGTCCCAGGATGCGACCCACACCAGTCGACTAACACTCAGGTACCCATTTTATACTGATGGGAGAACATGGACAACAGGTGTCTTATGGAAACACGTTCTAATGTTTTCCAGCCGTACCGGAGATTCGAACTCCGGACCTCAGTTTGTGAGCTGAGTGCGCTAGCGATTGAGCCACGAAGAATCACTTGAGGAATGTTGCAAGCAAGGCAGTCATGAAATTTATAGCATTAAGGCGACAGCAGAAGTTATAAAGTTCTATAGGGATCGCCAGTTCACTTTTACCTTGAGTAAGCATCACTCTCTTGGATAGCCTGTTCTTGTCTCATCTCCAGATTCTGTATATTTCAGAGGACAGTTCAAGGAGACTCATCTGTTGCCTCGACTCGTCATGGTTGCACCTGTCCATGCATCAGAGCCCTAAGTACTGGGGTACTTGCTGTTTTACCAGCTTGTCATCAACCTGCTTCTGATCTCTGGGAGGAAGAGAGAGGTCATCGACCCTCGCGGCCCGATCCTAGAACTGGCCTGACACTGTTAGCCTGATTAACCAGGTTGTTCATTTTAGTAACATACACACACGTCAACTCAAACACCACAGCCCGGTTAATCAGAAACTGTCATGTACAAGGCCGAGCCAAAGCCTACCACCAGTCCCAACTTCGTGAACATCCTGAAAACATTTATGACACTGCAAGACGGGCAGCTATGCCCACTGTACCCCTTCCATGAAAGATGACTTCACTAACGATCATTCATACAAAAAAAACAAACATTTAGAAGATCTCACGACGTTTAAACAATAGACATATTAAGTCAGGAGATCCCACATTAATTCGTAAATTAAAAGAGGACACTTGACACAGTTGTTACTTAGCTGTTTTAACTTTTAATGTTTAAATAATAAGATATTACAAGGAACCCCAATGAAAATAAGTCACTGACTCTTTTTTTTTTTTATTATCCTTGTGGGTAATTTACACTATGTATGATAATTGTACATATGTGTACCTGTGCCTAAATAAACTTATGGGAAACTTTTCGCCACGAGGTACATCATGGAGACACTAGGGGCGAAACGTTTCGCCTAATAATGAAAGTAACACAAGTGGCACTTGTGTTACTTTCCCCTTGTATTTGTCCGACTACTCTTACCTTAATGCATGGCGAGAGAGAGAGAGAGAGAGAGAGAGAGAGAGAGAGAGAGAGAGAGAGAGAGAGAGAGAGAGAGAGAGAGAGAGAGAGAAGGGCCATTAATTCACTTAAACAACAATGCGCCCATTACCCGTTCGATATGGTCAACAATTTTAACTACCGGACCTACTGAATAGTGTCTGTGTTGAGCCGGGCCTCTGGACGAGTGGAAGAGAGGGCAGTGTAGTGGTGGAGGGGTGATGGAGTGGTGGAGAGTGGTGATGGAGTGGAGAGAGGGGTGGAAGAAGTAAGAGACTCGAGTGTTAGCATCATCGTCTTACATCAGAAGGCCCCGGGTGCTATCCCAGCACGGGTGGAAACGTTGGGCATGTTTCCTTATATGTACCTATTGTCTCCTGTTTACCTAGCTGTAAGTAGGTACCTGAGTTTTACCTAGCTGTAAGTAGGTACCTGAGTGTTAGATACCTAAGAAGTCGCAATATCAAAAACCAACAGCAGTAGCAACAACAGAAACAGCAGCAGCAACAACAGATACAGCAGCAGCAACAACAGAAACAGCAGCAGAAACAACAGAAACAGCAGCAGCAACAACAGATACAGCAGCAGCAACAACAGAAACAGCAGCAGCAACAACAGAAACAGCAGCAACAACAACAGAAATAACAGCAGCAACAACAAACAACAGAAGCAGCAAGAACAATAGAAGCAACAGCAGCAACAGAAACAGCAACAACAGAAACAGCAGCAACAACAAAAACAGCAGCAACAACAAAAACAACAGCAACAGACACAGCAGCATCAACATTAACGGCAACATAACAGCAACAACAGCAGTAACAGCAGAAACAACAGCAGTAACAGACACAGCAGCAGCAACAGACACAACAGCAACAGAAACAACAGCAACAACAGCAGCAGTAATAACAAACACAAAGAGCAGCAACAACAGAAACGAACACCATGAACAGAAAGAACACCATCAACAACAGGAAAACAAACAGCATCAACAACAGAAACAACAGCATCAACAACATAAATAACAGCATCAACAACAGAAAAAACAGCATCAACAACAGAAACAACAGCATCAACAACAGAAACAACAGCATCAACAACAAAAACAACAGCATCAACAACAGAAAACAACAGCATCATCAACAACAACAAAACAGCATCAACAGAAACAACAGCATCAACAACAGAAACAACAGCATCAACAGTCATTTACTTGTTGAGAAAAAATGAAAAAAATAAAATACAAGCAATAAGGTTTAATTAGGTCACATAATTACCACAATAAACCATAGAGCTTTGAACCTTACAGTACTGTGCACGTGGCAGAGAACACGTGTTCATCAAGTGTTCACCACGTACCGAGCAATTCCTCTCAAATGTTCTTAAGTATTCTGAAAATTAAAAAAAAAATGTATCTGAGAAATTACAGAGTTGTTTTTAATAGTAAAACAAATTATTGTCTTCAGTTGGACGAGCATTACAGTGACTGTCAGTGAGACTGACAGTGACTGTCAGTGAGACTGACAGTGACTGTCAGTGAGACTGACAGTGACTGTCAGTGAGACTGAAACAAGACTACAGCATTACAGTGACTGTCAGTGAGACTGAAACAAGACTACAGCATTACAGTGACTGTCAGTGAGACTGAAACAAGGCTACAGCATTACAGTGACTGTCAGTGAAACTGAAACAAGACTACAGCATTACAGTGATTGTCAGTGAGACTGAAACAAGACTACAGCATTACAGTGACTGTCAGTGAGACTGAAACAAGACTACAGCATTACAGTGACTGTCAGTGAGACTGAAACAAGACTACAGCATTACAGTGATTGTCAGTGAAACTGAAACAAGACTACAGCATTACATTGACTGTCAGTGAAACTGAAACAAGACAGAAACATTACATTACAGTGACTGTCAGTGAAACTGAAACAAGAATACAGTATCTCCCTGGCTGTCAGTAAGACTGAAACAAGACTACAACATCACACAGCATCACGCTGGCTGTCAGTAAGACTGAAACAAGACTACAGCATCACGCTGGCTGTCAGTAAGACTGAAACAAGACTACAGCATCACACTGGCTGTCAGTAAGACTGAAACAAGACTACAGTATTACAGTGACTGTCAGTGAGACTGAAACAAGCGTACACTATCATACTGGCTGTCTGTAAGACTGAAACAAGACTACAGCATCACAGCTACAGCACCAAACTGAATCCATAGCAGCCAATTTCATGCCAACATGTAGTCTGGGAACATACCCAGGAAATCAGACAAAATGGACCAGACTCTCCACCCAACAGGGCAATAAGTCACATCTTATGATGTCCATTTATAAATGTCTTCAGCTAGTAGCGAACCCGAGGAGTCGGTTTGAAACAAACCCTGAGAGTCGGTTTGAAACGAACCCCAAGAGTCGGTTTGAAATGAACCCCAGGAGCCGGTTGGAAACGAACCCCAAGAGTCGGTTTGAAACGAACCCCAGGAGCCGGTTTGAAACGAACCCCAGGAGATGTTTGAAACGAACCCAGGAGTCGGTTTGAAACGAATCCCAGGAGTCGGTTTGAAACGAACCCCAGGAGTCGATCTCAAACGAACCCAGGAAATCGGTCTCAAATGATTCCGAGGAGTCGGTATCTAAATGAACCCGAAGAGATGGTCTCTGGTGAACCCCACCTGAGTTCATCTCAAGTTTTTGTTTACAAATAAGCAGATGAAAGAAGGAAACTTGTGGGACGAAGAGAGGAGCAGAGGGGAAGGAAACAACGCGAGCAATAATTTGTAAAAAACAAGATAAAAGTTACTAAACGAGGGGAAAAAAAACTTACGTTCGTAATGGAAACGAAATCGTAGAACGTAAACAAAAACTGTCACCCCCATCCCCCTTATCCGATAAACCCCCCGTCCCCTCATTATCCGAAACCACCCATGCAGCCACTTCCCCATCACCCAGGCTCGCACACACACACACACACACACACACACACACACACACACACACACACACAGCTCCAATAAAAAAACACCAACTAGTGTAGTTCTCTGGCAGGCCGAACACAGAGAAAGATAAACACAAGAGCATAACAGGAGGAAAACACAAGAAAAATATGGCAAGACAATACCAGAGAAAACACATAATTGAAAAAAACACCGAGAGAACACCAGCAGCAAGTGTTGCAACACTCAAACACCAGAGGAATATGCAATTTGCAAGACGCCATTAAAACAAGTACACAAAGGCGATACCAATGCCCCCCTCAAAAAATGGCCCCTCCCCCAAAAAAGGTGATCACTAAGGACTACAATGGCTTATGAAAGATCATTTGAGGGAGAATTTGCATCCGGATCCAGCCGGATTCGTCTTCAAGAACGGAGTAAATACAGACAGTTAATTACCGGGAGCCTCGCTAACACGAACAAGAAACTCGGGCAAGAAAAACAAAAAAAGGAGCAAAACTCTGTGAGTGCAATTAATTTCGGGGCTTGTTAGAGGAGCAGCACCACCAGTAGCACCACTAGTAGCACCACCAGCAGCAGCACCACCAGCAGCACTACCAGTAGCACCAACACCACCAATAGCACTACCAGCAGCACCAGCACCAACAATAGCACTACCAGCAGCAACACCAGTAGCATTACCAGCAGCACCAACACCACCAATAGCACTACCAGCAGCACCAGCACCACCAATAGCACTACCAGCAGCAACACCAGTAGCATTACCAGCAGCACCAGCACCACCAATAGCATTACCAGCAGCACCAGCCCCACCAATAGCACTACCAGCAGCAGCATCACCAGTAGCACTACCAGCACCACCAGTACCACCAATAGCACTAGCAGCACCAGCACCACCAGTAGCATTACCAGCATCACCAGCATCACCAACAGCATTACCAGCAGCACCAGCACCACCAGTAGCATTACCAGCATCACCAGCATCACCAATAGCACTACCAGCAGCACCAGCACCACCAGCCCCACCAATAGCACTACCAGCAGCACCAGCACCACCAGCCCCACCAATAGCACTACCAGCAGTACCAGTAGCACTACCAGCAGCACCAGCATCACCAGTACTACCAATAGCACTACCAGCAGCAACGCCACCAGTAACACTAACAGCAGCACCAGCAGCACAGCACCACCAATAGCACTACCAGCAGCAGCATCAACAGTAGCACTATCAGCAGCACCAGCAGCAGCACTACCAGCACCAGCAGCAGTACCACAGCATTAGCATCAGCAGCAGCAGTACCACAGCACCACTACAGGAGCACCACAGTAGCATCACAGCACCATCACAGCACCACTACAGCAGCATCACAGCACCACCACAGCAGGATCACAGCACCATCACAGGAGCACCACAACAGCACCACAGTAGCACAACAGGAGCATCACAGCAGCATCACAGGAGCATCACAGCACCACCACAGGAGCACCACGGCACTATCACAACAGCACCACAGCACCATTACTGGAGCACCACAGCACCACCACAGGAGCACCACAGCACCGTCACAGCACCACCACAGCACTACCACAGCAGCATCACAGCAGCATCACAGCACCAACACAGCACCACCACAGCACCATCACACCACCACCACAGCATCATCATAGTACCATTACAGCACCATCACAGCAACCAGATAACTGGGGCAGCATATGGGCGACTGGCAAACCTAAGATTAGCGTTCCGTTACCTTAACAAAGAATCGTTCAAGACACTGTATACCGTGTACGTCAGGCCCATACTAAAATATGCAGGACCAGTCTGGAACCCACACCTGGTCAAGCACGTAAAGAAACTAGAGAAAGTGCAAAGGTTTGCGACAAGGTTAGTTCCACAACTCAGGGGTCTGTCCTATGAGGAAAGGTTGAGGGAAATAGGACTAACAACACTGGAGGAAAGAAGGGTCAGAGGAGACATGATAACGACATACAAAATACTGCGGGGAATCGACAAGGTAGACAGTGACAGGATGTTCCAGAGAGGGAACACAGAAACAAGGGGACACAACTGGAAGCTGAAGACTCAGATGAGTCAAAGGGATGTTAGGAAGCATTTCTTCAGCCACAGAGTAGTCAGGAAGTGGAATAGTCTAGAGAAAGACATAGTGGAGGCAGGAACCATACATAGTTTTAAGACGAGGTATGATAAAGCTCCTGGAGCAGGGAGAGCAGAGACCCAGTAGCGGACAGCGAAGAGGCGGGGCCAGGAGCTGAGTCTCGACCCCTGCAACCACAATTAGGTGAGTACAATTAGGTGAGTACAGCAACATCACAGCACCACCACAGAACCACAACAGCACTATCACAGCACCACCACAGCATCATTACAGCAGCATCACAGCACCACCACAGCACCATCACAGCACCACCTCAGCTCCACCACAGCACCATCACAGCAGCATCACAGCACCATCACAGCAGCATCACAGCACCATCACAGCACCACCACAGCACCACCACAGAACCATCACAGCACCATCACAGCACTACCGCAGCACCACCACAGCACCATCACAGCACCACCACAGCATAATCACAGCACCACCACAGCACCATCACAGCACCATCACAGCACCTTCACAGCACCACCGCAGCACCATCACAGCACCACCGAGACAAAAATGACCTCATCCATAACTTACAACAGAAATAAAACTTAAAAAAATAATTATCACTTTAAGACAAGTTTTAAAATTATCTCTAAGATAGAAGAGAGAGAGAGAGAGAGAGAGAGAGAGAGAGAGAGAGAGAGAGAGAGAGAGAGAGAAGAGACTCAAATTAATGGACTTGAATTCTCTTCAATTCTAGCGTGGCTTGAGGCATGAAAACGTAATAACGGAAGAGTCCTGAAGATCCCAGAAGCCAGCCTTGCTGAACCCCCTCCTGGCTACACTAGTTTTTAATTATGTCAGCTTCCCTACTCTCTCTCTCTCTATCTCTCTCCTTCCATTTCTACGTCTTCCTATTTATCCTTCTTTGCATTCTCGTTTGTCTTTTATTTTTCCCACTTTCACTCTTCTAAACATTTCCTTGTGATTTGTTCTCTTTTTTCCTTCTGTTTCTTAGTTTCACAGTTGTTGCATGCAAAGAGTACGTACCCTTTATTCGGAGCATGTTAAACACACCCACATAGGCTCCCCTCCAACCAGCGAACCATCGTTAAGGGTTTGGTGATGGGGCCCCATCACCAAATCAACGACTTGGTTCAGCCAATCATAATGCAGGTCTGGCAATGGGAAAGGTGACGTGGATACCACTCGCAAATTTGTCATTGTCATTCCTGCGTTGAGCTGGTTGTTGTACGGTCGTCTCTGTCTATTGGCTGCTGTTTTTGCCTTGACTACCGTGGCGTTCACTAATACTAATCTCTCTGTATATAGTGTACATACATGTACAAAGCCTTATAATATACTTGGTGAAGGAAAATACAAAACATATATATATATATATATATATATATATATATATATATATATATATATATATATATATATATATATATATATATATTTTTTTTCATAACTGCTTGTGAAGGAAATACAATTCAAGGCATTTTCTACTGTGCTACTTTGCTCCAACCTCCCTTTTACACTCAGGTTAACAGGTCATTCAACCTGAGGTTGTAATAACAGTGAATGTCTACCATTTCTCTCTCTCTCTTTCTCTTTCTCTCCAATCCTTTTCTAGTGTATATTATAACCAGATATTTTTTTTAGTACCAGGAAGCGAAAAACAATGTCAAGAAAATACCACAATCTTAGAGCCTTGTTGATCCAAAGCCAGTGGCTTCTCCATCAAAGCCAGTGACTTCTTCATCAAAGCCAGTGACTTCTTCATCAAAGCCAGTGACTTCATCATCAAAGCCAGTGTCTTCATGAAAGCTAGCGATTTCTTCATCAATGCCAGTGGCTTCTTTATCAAAGCCAGTGGCTTCTTTATCAAAGCCAGTGGCTTCTTTATCAAAGCCAGTGGCTTCTTTATCAAAGCCAGTGGCTTCTTTATCAAAGCCAGTGGCTTCTTTATCAAAGCCAGTGGCTTCTTTATCAAAGCCAGTGGCTTCTTTATCAAAGCCAGTGGCTTCTTTATCAAAGCCAGTGGCTTCTTTATCAAAGCCAGTGGCTTCTTTATCAAAGCCAGTGGCTTCTTTATCAAAGCCAGTTGCTTCTTTATCAAAGCCAGTGGCTTCTTTATCACAGCCAGTGGCTTCTTTATCACAGCCAGTGGCTTCTTTATCAAAGCCAGTGGCTTCTTCATCAAAGCTAGTAGCTTCTTTATCAAAGCCAGTGGCTTCATCAAAGCCATTAGTTTCTCCATCAAAGCCAGTAGCTTCTTCATCAATGCCAGTGGCTTCTTTATCAAAGTCAGTGGCTTCTTCATCAAAGCCAGTGGCTTCTTTATCAAAGCCAGTGGCTTCTTTATCACAGCCAGTTGCTTCTTTATCAAAGCCAATGGCTTCTTTATCAAAGCCAGTGGCTTCTTTATCACAGCCAGTGGCTTCTTTATCAAAGCCAGTGGCTTCTTTATCAAAGCCAGTGGCTTCTTCATCAAAGCCAGTAGCTTCTTTATCAAAGCCAATGGCTTCATCAAAGCCATTAGTTTCTCCATCAAAGCCAGTAGCTTCTTCATCAATGCCAGTGGCTTCTTTATCAAAGTCAGTGGCTTCTTCATCAAAGCCAGTGGCTTCTTTATCAAAGCCAGTGGCTTCTTTATCACAGCCAGTGGCTTCTTTATCAAAGCCAATGGCTTCTTTATCAAAGCCAGTGGCTTCTTCATCAAAGCCAGTAGCTTCTTTATCAAAGCCAGTGGTTTCATCAAAGCCATTGGTTTCTCCATCAAAGCCAGTGGCTTCTTTATCAAAGTCAGTGGCTTCTTCATCAAAGCCAGTGGCTTCTTTATCAAAGCGAGTGGCTTCTTTATCACAGCCAGTAGCTTCTTTATCAAAGCCAGTGGCTTCTTTATCAAAGCCAGTGGCTTCTTCATCAAAGCCAGTAGCTTCTTTATCAAAGCCAGTGGCTTCATCAAAGCCATTGGTTTCTCCATCAAAGCCAGTGGCTTCTTTATCAAAGTCAGTGGCTTCTTCATCAAAGCCAGTTGGCTGCCTCATCAAAGCCACACATATATATATTAATATCCACTAAATAAATGGCCATCAAACAATATAACATTATTCATTTTTACAAGTACACAAGACTTCAAAGGAAGCAACAAGAAAATGCTATATATACCTGGAGTCTACCTGGAGGGGTGTTCAGGGGGTCAACGACCCCGCGGCTCGGTTCATGACCAGGTCTCGCGGAGGATCAAGGCCCGATTAACCAGGCTATTACTACCGAACCGCAGCCCGGCTGGTGAATTTCCCCAAGCAGTCACTACCGAGACCCATAAAAGACCACTTTGACAGCGAAATACGGACACTCGACTACAATCTACTTAAATTCGACCGAATGATGAAAGAACTAGTTGTAACGGGGTATGGTCTCTTTGTTAGAGTGGTCGCTCATTTGTACCACAAATGATGTAGTCGAAGTTTTGGTGGAACTTAGTTGCTAAACTTGTGGATAACTAGTATAATGAACATTTGTCAATGTTCAGTGATAATCCACACGAAGACAGAAACTCAAAAAATTAATTGGTCTGTATATAATGAAATTCATTTTACTGCTAAGGTGGCAGAAAAACAATTGAATTACAATTGCACAATCCAGAGCAACATGGGTTGAAAGCAGGTCGTTCCTGCCTATAGAACCATTACCACATGGTCTTAGATATACTGGAAAGGACACAAAAAGCAGTTATTATATACACAGACTTTGTAAAAGCCTTTGATAAGTATGATCATAGTATAACAGCACATATAATGTGTGGAAAAGAAAGATCTGCAAAAGTGGGAAGATGGGTAATTAATTCTCTAACAAATCAGAAGTAATGAGTAATCGTCAACAAAGTCAGATCAGAGGCTGCCATAGTGAAAAGTTCTGTTCCTCAAGGCACAGTACTCGTTCCAATTCTCTTTCTTATTCTCATATCCGACATATACAGACACGAGTCACATATAGTATGATTGTAGACAATACAGGAGTGTGTATGAGGGTGGTATCCACTGAAGACACTACAGATCTCCAAGCTGATATTAACCAAGTCTTCCAGTGAGCAACACAAATAAAATATTCTATTAAAAAACGACAAATATGATTTACTCCGTTATGGAAAAAAAATATTGGAAAATTAAAAACTGGAAGGGAGAATAAAAAAAAAACTCAAACTACTCAGTAGAAAGGAAGGAGACTGTGAGAAACTTTTAAGTAATAATGTTAAATCTTACGTTCAAGGGTTACCAAAGTCTTGCTATCACAAGGGCAATGTCATCATATAAGCAAGGAAACTGATAGGCTGGATAACTAGAACTTCTAAAACACAAGAAGCCTAGGAAATGGTGACGCTCTTCAAGTGACCTGTGCTATGTAGACAGGAGTGTTGCTGCACATTAACAGCCATTTTTTTAAGACTGTGTCGTTTGCCGGGTACAATATCATATTCCCCGCATCACAAGTAAACACATTCTCACATGCATTCCTTAATAATCAGTTTTAAAGCACAGAAGATCAGTGCTTGAGTGCACTGTTCGAATAGAGGATGAGTGCTAGTTTGTGCTGGAGATCTGTGAGTCAGGGTGACGTGGGAAAGCCCAGTGTAAGTTACCTTGCATGTAGGGACAGTCCTTAAGCTCCAGATCCTCACAAACCTCGAGCTTGGTTACCTCCTGTTCTCTGTAGAGATATGTAAAGCTGTAGGAGAGCTCTGCTCACGCTCTATCTTTATTTAAATCCACTACATTACTGTATTTTGTAACCCAATGTAGCATAAATATTTGTACATAAATTTAATGGTAGGAACCTATGGGAAATCAATAGCTAACATCTGGGGTATATACTTAATTTTTCATTCTCTAGATTGCAGCATTGACTGTGCTTATGTTGGTATCAAGAAAGCCCAAACAAAACCCCACCAAGTGCAAAGTAATGAAGATTGCGAAGGGCAAAGAAGACAGCAGACGGAGTACAGTCTAAGGGGCCAGAGACTACAAACCTCACTCAAGGAAAATGATCTTGAGGTGAGTATAACACAAGGCACATCTGAGGAGCACATTAATCAAATTACTGCTGCAGCATATGGGCGCCTGGCAAACCTTAGAACAGCATTCCGACATCTCAATAAGGAATCGTTCAGGACCCTGTACATTGTGTATGTCAGGCCTATATTGGAGTATGCAGCATCAGTTCGGAACCCACACCTAGCCAAGCACGTACGGAAATTAGAGAAAGTGCAAGGGTTTGCAATAAGACTAGTTCCGGAGCTAAGGGGTATGTCCTACGAGGAGAGGTTAAGGAAAATCGACCTGACGACACTGGAGGACAGGAGAGATAGGGGGAATATGATAACAACATATAAAATACTGAGAAGAATCGACAAGGTGGGAAGAGACAGGATGTTCCAAAGATGGGACACAGGAACAAGGGGTCACAGTTGGAAGTTGAAGACTCAGATGAATCACAGTGATGTTAGGAAGTATTTTTTCAGTCACAGAGTTGTCAGAAAGTGGATTAGTCTGGGAAGTGATGTAGTGGAGGCAGGATCCATACATAGCTTTAAGAAGAGGTATGATAAAGCTCATGGAGCAGGAAGAGTGACCTAGTAGTGACCAGTGAAGAGGAGGGGCAAGGAGCTGTGACTCGACCCCTGCAACCACAACTAGGCGAGTACAACTAGGTGAGTACAATACGTCTTTGAAAGAACTTATGTTCGTAATACCAACGAAATCGCAGAAACACAAACACGAATTACCACCCTCATCCTCACTATTTGAAATCACTCATGCAACATCTCCCCATCACCCAAAATTAGTCATGCAACATCTCCCCATCACCCAAAATTACTCATGAAACATCTCCCCATAACCCAAAATTACCCAAGCCGCCTCTCCCTCTCTCTCTCAAGATCTCTATCACCCATAATCACTCAAGCAACATCTCCCCATCACCCAGCATCTCAAGAAAGAAATACAACACTGTAACTAAACTGATGAATAATGTAGGTCACTGGGTGAGTATACTGTGTCAGCCACTGGGTGAGTATACTTCACTGCGTCAGCCACTGGGTGAGTATACTTCACTGCGTCAGCCACTGGGTGAGTATACTTCACTGTGTCAGCCACTGGGTGAGTATACTTCACTGCGTCAGCCACTGGGTGAGTATACTTCACTGCGTCAGCCACTGGGTGAGTATACTTCACTGCGTCAGCCACTGGGTGAGTATACGTTGAAAAGACGGCTTCCCCTCCCTTTTCCTCCCTGTCCAGACGTCCTTCTCCCGGCTTTTCTCCCAGTCCAAAAGACGCACTTCTTCCCCGGTTTCTCCCCCTGTTCAAAAGCCTCCCCTTCCCCTTCCTCCCCTTCCTCCCCTTCCTCCCCCTCCCTCCACAACCAAAAGAGCTTAACAAAATCCAGGAAAACCTTAGAAAGGAGGAGGAAGAGGAGGAAGAAAAGAAGGAGGAGGAGGAGAAGGAGGAGGAGGAGAAGGAGAAGGAGGAGGAGGAGGAGGAGAAGGAGGAGGAGGAATAGGAGGAGGAATAGGAGGAGGAGGAGGAGGAGGAGGAGGAGGAGGAGGAAGAGGAGGGAGGAGGAGGAGGAGGAGGAGGAGGAGGAGGAGGAGGAGGAGGAGGAGGAAGTGGAACTGGAGAATTGGAGGATCAGGAGAAGGAGAAAGAGGAAGAGGAAAAGGAGGAAAATCTTTGAACAAAAGCAGCAATAAGATTACGAAAGAACAAAAAAAAAAAAACAGGAGGGAAATAAGAAGGGAATAAAAAAAAACAGAGAACAAAAGAATTAAAGGACAAAAGAAAGAGGAATAATTTCAGAACAGAGAATAAACACTAGAATATGGCAAAAGTTATAACAATTCTTGCGGGGAAAAGAGCTAAACCTGTAAGGTGCCTTGCAACGCCTGTGGAAGTGGGAGTTTATTCAGGTTTGGTCCAAGGAAAAGGCAACTCCAATTCCTTGGATCAAGAACCATTAAAGAGGGTTACAAGCCGGGGGCAAGAGAGGACAATCAGATAACACGAGAGTACAGGCAAGAGTACTACACCACAACACATCACAACACATCACAACACATCACAACACATTACAACACATCATAACACACCACAACAACACACAACAGCACCACACCACACCACAACACACCACAACGCACCACAACACCCCACACACCCCACACACCCCACAACTCACACTACACATCACAACACCACAACGGAACACACAACCCACATCCCACACCATGCATCACAACACACACCATAACACCCCATCACACCACAACAGCACACCCCAACACATCACAACATACCACAACACCACACCACAACAGCACACCACAACAGCACACCACAACAGCACACCACAACATACCACAACACCACACACCACAAGACCTCAACACCACGTCTTTAAACGTAAATCCCATGGTGAGGGCGTTCGTCACTGCCTTATCACTGACGTCAGCATTTCTGAGTCCGGAAACCACCTTTCAATCCCTTCAGGATTTCTTTGAGTTTCCTTCGTCAGTAGTGAAGAAAAGGTGATGGGGGAGACAACATGACGCTCTCTACTGTCTCATCAACATACCTCTCTCTCTCTACTGTCTCATCAACATACCTCTCTCTACTGTCTCATCAACATACCTCTCTCTCTCTCTCTCTCTCTCTCTCTCTCTCTACTGTCTCATCAACATACCTCTCTCTCTCTACTGTCTCATCAACATACCTCTCTCTACTGTCTCATCAACATACCTTTCTCTATCTCTCTCTCTAAAAAAAGTAAATACACAAGGCAAATATGGAGAGGAAGAATACTCAGTAAATCACAAATAACAAAGAGCCTAAGGATGGTTTTCACAGAAGTCCTCCAGCCTACGACACACGTAAACAAACTGCTACGGGTGGAAAATATAGGATCACCCTTAAGGTATCTGAAGGGTGAGGCATTCAGATGAGCGTACACGTCGTGCGTAATATTGGTACTGTTGTAGCAGTGTACCGAGAGATACTAAGAAAGATTAGTAAGACACTTGATGCGCAACCATTGGGTATCTTTACTGTTGGGTAAATGGACACAGCTGCAACTAATGTGAAATTTTATTGTGGCAAAGTTTAGCTCTCCAGGAGCATCGTCAGGTCTTCTTCAGTCTAATGCAAACATGACTAAATATGGAGACGGTAGAAGCAGTGGCTAGGTAGAGATGATGTAATCAATCCATCAATCTTTAAGAAACAGTATTTTTTTCCAGAAACTTGAGAAAGTTCCCAGGTATGCTATGAGAGGTGGGATATAAAGCTAGGATAAGAGAGCTAGATCTCACATTGCCTAGAGACCGGTAATAGCCAGAATGGATCTACAAGCCATTATGAATTATTAATATGAACGTAGATAAACATTCACGTAGCAACTTGCAATGTGAAATGACTGACTGATGTAGCAGCCAGGCTTAGACTTGGTTACAAGTACTTCTGGCAGTCTTGCAGACACACACATGATCAAACTAAATGCAAAATACGTGGTCTTGAACACTGTGCTTCAATGTCTACTTATTGAGGAAGATAGAGATAAACAGCACAATAAACTCTGTGATACATCAAGGTACATATCCTAAATTTGCAAATATCCTAAATTTGCTTGCAAAAGATAAAATAAATTTTAGATGTGCAATATATTCAGATGTACTCCTATTAACCCTTCTGAGACCTAGGTCTTAGGCCTTTTGTGTATCCATATGCTCTTGCGCTACCACCCACAGGATGGATGTGGGGTGCACAAAAAATCTATAAAAACTCTAAAACCGGTGAGCCGGAGGAGGAGGAGGAGGAGGAGGAGGAGGAGGAGGAGGGAGGAGGAGGAGGAGGAGGAGGAGGAGGAGGAGACATAGGAACAGCACAGAAAATTGTTGATAAAGACTTAAACAAGAGGAAACAGAACCAGGGAAGGGACACAAGTGGAAAGTAAAACTTCCATTTAACGAAGGGTAACACGTGAAAGAATTCCTTCAGTGTGAAGGTAGGGAACACTTGTAATGTTTTAGGAAGGAACCCATTGAAGGTCGTCTCAACACAAAACTTTACAAGTACATACGACAGGGGTTAAAAATGCAGTCAATAAGGACACCAGCTAATCAAAGAAGGAGGACAGGGGGACGAGAGCTACAGTTCAACCCCGTGTAATGGCATCCTGGTGGTTGCACACGTACACACACACACACACACACACACACACTAATTGACATGTGCCTAGGACAAAATGGTAACTAACATACACACACACACACACACCAGGTGCTATGACTCGACCCCTGCAACCACAACTAGGTGAGTACACACACACACACACACACAACACACACACACACACACACACATGAAACCCTCCAGTCTGGCCACATCAGTCCGCAGTCTCCCAGTACTTCTGCGATTCTCGAAAAGTTTGTGAAAGCATTTGTGCAAGGATAACTATCAATATAACTTTGACTTTGAAAGCGAAGGAAGATTTTTTGGAAAGTTTAAATGTGTTTGGTAGGATTCCTCGTGTGGTCGCTACACTCAGCACTCCAGGAGGAATATATTCCCAGAGACGCTGCTGAGTGGATATGCTGAGTGGATATGCTGGTTTGTTGCCTTTGGTTGTGTGTTCATGGAAGAAATTGTATATTGTTTAACTTTTCATATGAGTATTTTTGATTGAGAGAGAGAGAGAGAGAAAGAGAAAGAAAGAGAGAGAGAGAGAGAGAGAGAGAGAGAGAAGAGAGAGAGAGAGAGAGAAAAGAGAGAGAGAGAGAGAGAGAGAGAGAGAGAGAGAGAGAGAGAGAGAGAGAGAGAGAGAGAGAGAGAGAGAGAGAGAGAGAGAGAGAACAAGTATCGTGGTTGGTGGGAAGGGTGTTGACATTCTGCAAGGTTTAGCCAGCGGAAAGTGTGCGGAAAGGCGAAAGGTATTGGCTGGTGTTTGCGCCAGGGCTCGCTGCATGAGGAGGGAGGGTGGGAAGGAAGGGGAAGGTAGGTGGGGAGACGGAAGGTTAGAGAGGGGGATTCCGTGGAGGAGAGGGAATAAGGCTTCTCCACAGACACACATAGTATATATATATATATATATATATATATATATATATATATATATATATATATATATATATATATATATATATATATATATAATATATATATATATATACTATATATATATTAAAATTAAGTAATATAGGAATGAATAAGAAAATAATGTGTTTTATGCAGAGTGTGGCTATTCAGACTGTGGGTTTTAGGTGTTATTGTTGCACTGGTTTTTGCAGTGAGGTGGTTCGAATCCATTGATGCAACATCAATCAGTTGTTTTGGTGGGTGGTGGTTTGATGCGTGTTTAATGTGGGGGGGGTGGCTAGAGGAGGTGGAGGAGGAAGAGGATGAGGAGGATAGGGGCGAGTGAGTTGAGTGAGGAAATCGTGGAGATGATTCCACACATATTTAGGAAGACAATTCACAGGTGGATAGAATACGGAAGTGAATAATACAATCTTAAATTAAAAGATATAATCTTTCTAAAATTACTCACACACACACACACACACACACACACACACACACACACAAGCAGGTATAACAGGAAGGGCACTGGAATGGATCAGGGAATACCTCAAAGGGAGGCAACAACGGGTCATGGTGCGTGGTGAGGTATCACAGTGGGCGCCTGTGACGAGCGGTGTACCGCAGGGGTCAGTCCTAGGA
Organism: Cherax destructor; assembly: GCA_009830355.1. Lineage (NCBI taxonomy): Eukaryota > Metazoa > Arthropoda > Malacostraca > Decapoda > Parastacidae > Cherax > Cherax destructor. The sequence continues at coordinate 21,751 of WNWK01002400.1, forward strand.
CCAGTGTTATTCCTGGTATATGTAAATGACATGACGGACGGGATAGAATCAGAAGTGTCTCTATTCGCGGATGATGTGAAAATAATGAGGAGAATCACATCGGAAGAGGACCAGGCAGGGCTGCAAACAGACCTGGACAAGCTCGACATCTGGTCTAGCAGTTGGCTTCTCGAATTCAATCCCTCCAAATGCAAAGTCATGAGGATCGGAGAAGGGCAAAGAAGACCGCTGACAGAGTACAAGCTAGGCGGACAAAGGCTACAAACCTCGGCAAGGAGAAAGACCTTGGAGTGAGTATAACGCCTAGCACGTCTCCGGAGGCACACATCAACCAGATAACTGCGGCAGCATATGGGCGTCTGGCAAACCTTAGATTAGCGTTCCGTTACCTTAACAAGGAGTCGTTCAAGACACTGTATACCGTGTACGTCAGGCCCATACTAGAATATGCAGCACCAGTCTGGAACCCACACCTGGTCAAGCACGTAAGGAAACTAGAGAAAGTGCAAAGGTTTGCGACAAGGTTAGTTCCACAACTCAGGGGTTTGTCTTATGAAGAAAGGTTGAGGAAATAGGACTAACAACACTGGAGGAAAGAAGGGTCAGAGGAGACATGATAACGACATACAAAATACTGCGGGGAATTGACAAGGTAGATAGTGACAGTTTGTTTCAGAGAGGAAACACAGAAACAAGGGGACACAACTGGAAGCTGAAGACTCAGATGAGTCAAAGGGATGTCAGGAAACATTTCTTCAGCCACAGAGTAGTCAGGAAGTGGAATGGACTAGAGAAAGATATAGTGGAGGCAGGAACCATACATAGTTTTAAGACAAGGTATGATAAAGCTCATGGAGCAGGGAGAGCAGAGACCCAGTAGCAGACAGCGAAGAGGCGGGGCCAGGAGCTGAGTCTCGACCCCTGCAACCACAATTAGGTGAGTACACACACACACACACACACACCCACACACACACACACACACCCACCCACACACACACACACACACATACTGCTCGACACCTGACGTATGGCCAAACACACCCACCACCAACCAGGTCTTAGTGAACTCCTGCACAATATCACACACCATTTCACTCGTTCGTCGTTTTTTTTTCCCTTTCTTTTTTTGTGTTTGTCTCCGTCTCCTCCCGTCCCCCCTCTCTTCCTTCCTCTCCCTTACCCCCTCTTCCTCCCTTCCTGCTCCCTTTGGAATTCAGGAGGAGTTTCTAGAAATGTGGGAAGCCTCGGGGAACTGGTCTACGTATCCTGTCCTGGGAATCATATCGACCCATGGGCAGACAGACATACAAATAATACAAGTAAGACATACAGACATAATACAGAAAAGGCACGGAGACATGATACACAGACATAAAAGACAAATAGGTTGACAAGACAAACAGATACAGGGAGACAGACAGACCAATCAGACAGGAAAGACACACACATACGATTTATCCACACAGAAAAGAGACATATAGACAGAAAGACAGAATAACAGAGACAGACAGACAGACAGACATAAGCCTCAGCCTACGTCGGGGGGGGGGAGGGGGTGTTAGAAGTCACATACCCTCTAATTATCCCTAGTGGTGGGGTAATATTTTTTTATTTCCCTGATCTACGAGGGATTTTTTTTCTTTAATATTTCAACAAGTCTTCTCCCCCAACTCCGCGGGGAAATTTTTATGATTATTTTGGGGGCGGTCTGGAGGGATATGAAGATTTTATCTTAAGTTAATGAAGGAACGGCCATGTTTGATCTGAATTGTTAGATCTCCAGGGAATTTTTTTTTTTTTAAGGAATTTTTTTTTCTAATTCTGGGCGAGACTCCGTCATTAATTTTTTTTTCTCATAGCGATCTCTGAGACCACGAGAGGAGAGAGAGAGAGAGAGAGAGAGAGAGAGAGAGAGAGAGAGAGAGAGAGAGAGAGATTTACATACGTTGATGAGAGTCTCTCTCGTAGTAATCGCGAGATTTTCAAACCAATGAGGACATTTTTAGTGGAGAAAAAATATCTCTTGAAATTAGACATTTTTTTTATAATCTTCAAAGGAAAAAGCTGTTTTTTTTTTTTGCTTGGTGGGAGATTTGCAATTGTGTTGTGTAAAGCTGAAGTACTGGAGAGAATTTCCAAGGAATCTAAAGAATTTGCAGCCGAGAAGTAATGACGGTGGGGAGGCTGTGTTGTGTGCAGCTGTGTTGTGTGCAGCTGTGTTGTATGCAGCTGTGTTGTATGCAGCTGTGTTGTGTGCAGCTGTGTTGTGTGCAGCTGTGTTGTGTACAGCTGTGTTGTGTACAGCTGCGTTGCTGTGCAGCTGCGTTGTGTGCAAGTGTGTTGTGTGCAGCTGTGTTGTGTACAGCTGTGTTGTGTACAGCTGTGTTGTGTACAGCTGTGTTGTGTACAGCTGCGTTGTGTGCAACTGTGTTGTGTGCAGCTGTGTTGTGTGCAGCTGTGTTGTGTACAGCTGTGTTGCGTACAGCTGTGTTGTTTACAGCTGCGTTGCGTGCAGCTGTGTTGTGTGCAGTTGTGTTATGTGCAGCTGTGTTGTGTACAGCTGTGTTGGGTACAGCTGTGTTGCGTGCAGCTGTGTTGTGTACAGCTGCGTTGCGTGCAGCTGTGTTGTGTGCAGCTGTGTTGTGTGCAGTTGTGTTAGTCAGCTGTGTTGTGCAGCTGTGTTGGTACACTGTGTTGCGTGCAGCTGTGTTGTGTACAGCTGCGTTGCGTGCAGCTGTGTTGTGTGCAGCTGTGTTGTGTGCAGTTGTGTTGGGTACAGCTGCGTTGCGTGCAGCTGTGTTGTGTACAGCTGCGTTGCGTGCAGCTGTGTTGTGTGCAGCTGTGTTGTGTACAGCTGTGTTGCGTGCAGCTGTGTTGTGTGCAGCTGTGTTGTGTGCAGCTGTGTTGCGTGCAGCTGTGTTGCGTGCAGCTGTGTTGTGTGCAGCTGTGTTGTGTACAGCTGTGTTGCGTGCAGTTGTGTTGCGTGCAGCTGTGTTGTGTGCAGCTGTGTTGTGTACAGCTGTGTTGCGTGCAGCTGTGTTGTGTGCAGCTGTGTTGTGTACAGCTGTGTTGCGTGCAGCTGTGTTGTGTGCAGCTGTGTTGTGTACAGCTGTGTTGCGTGCAGCTGTGTTGTGTACAGCTATGTTGCGTGCAGCTGTGTTGTGTACAGCTATGTTGCGTGCAGCTGTGTTGTGTTCTGCAGTTGCAGTGGGGTATTTTCAGTTGCCGAGTTTTCGAGGTGTTGCAAAGTGATGTTTTGCATTGTTCAGTGTTGCACAGTTTTGTTTTGCCCTTAAGTGCTGCAAATATCATTCCGCTGTGTGTTGCAGCGCTGCAACACTGCCACGACAATCAGGAGTGGCTCTCACATAAATTTTCTCATTAAGGAGGCGTTAATAGCGACTTCAGCCTTCAGTCAAGACCTTCATGTCCCTGCAGGAAATGAGGATCTAATGAGATGCCAACATCTCCTTCTCCTCCTCCTCTTCCTCTCGTCAGCCTTGTCCAGCTTCCTCGCATTCAACCCCCCCCCCCACCTCTCTCTCTCTATCTCCTTTCTACGTTTTTCTTCTATCTTCCTTCTGTCTCCTTCCTCTATCCACTCGACTTCTTTCGCATCTTCTCATTCTTCTCATTCTCATTTCTATTTTTTCGTGACAATAAACTAGTTCCATCTTACCCTCAATTTCCTGTCCTCTGCATCTCTGTATTAAACTTTCCCTTCTACCCTCTGCTCTCTCCTCCTCTCCCCTATCATCTCCTTAATTCTCCTCTCCCCTCTCCTCTTATTCCCCCTTCCACCTCCCTCACGTCTTCGCTCACCACTCAGGCAGAGTGAGGTCGCCTCCTCAACACTGACTTGGGTCTTATATGGAGTGTTCACATGTGTAATGATAATTTGTTAAGTCACATTCCTGGGATGTCAACTGTGGTGGCGAGGAATGGTGGTAGTGGTGGTGGCGAGGAATGGTGGTAGTGGTGGTGGCTAGGAATGGTGGTGGCGAGGAATGGTGGTAGTGGTGGTGGCGAGGAATGGTGGTAGTAGTGGTGGCTAGGAATGGTGGTAGTGGTGAGAAATAGTGGTTGTGGTGGTGGCGAGGAATGGTGGTAGTGGTGGTGGCGAGGAATGGTGGTAGTAGTAGTGGCTGGGAATGGTGGTAGTGGTGAGGAATAGTGGTTGTGGTGGTGGCGCGGAATGGTGGTGGTGGCGAGGAATGGTGGTAGTGGTGGTGGCGAGGAATGGTGATAGTGGTGGTGGCGCTGGTGGTAGTAGTGGTGGTGCTGGTGGTAGTAGTGGTGGTGCTGGTGGTAGCGATGAGATATGGAAAACACGTAAGCATAATCACATATTTCACACCAATCCTCGAGTAAGCACCACCAGCATGGAACCCTCACGAAAACATTAGAAAACGGCCAAAGGTACTTCAGAAATTCATCACACACAAGCTATGAGGACTGAACAAACTTCACCTTTCAGCTGTGGAGAGCACAGAGAGTGAGGAGCTATGACCACGGCATACAAAATACTTTATGACAAATATCCACATGCATTTTAAACGTTAACAAATTTTCCTTCGAAGTTAAGGTTATAGTGAAGAGTTCCTGATCCAAGGAATTAAGACTAACCCTCCCTTCCCTCGGATCAAACCTCATTACCTTCCATTTTCCAGGTGATGATGGAGGTACCGTCTACTCATATATCATAATGATAATAATAATAATGAAAATAATAATAATAATAATGAAAATAATAATAATAATAATGAAAATAATAATAATAATAATGAAAATAATAATAATAATAATGAAAATAATAATAATAATAATGAAAATAAATAATAAAATGAAAAAAATAAAAAATAAAATAATAATAATAATAATAAATAATAATAATAATAATGAAAAAATAATTAATAATGGAAAAAAATTATAAGAACACACACACACAAACAAAATCACACTAACACACAAATAAATAACAGAACAACAATAGACACAAAACTAGAACACACACACACACACACACACACACACACACACACACACACACACTCACACACTAACTCACACCAGACAAAAGTAACAACACACAAACACACACACAAACACACTCACACACCACACAACACACACAAAAACACACCAACACACACACAAAACACTACACACACACACACACAAACACACTCACACACACACAAACACACACACACACAACACAACACACCACACACACAAACACACACACACAAACACAACACACACACACAAACACTCACACACAAACACACACACACAAAACACACACACAAACACACTCACACACACACAAACACACACACACAAAACACACACACACAAAACACACACACACAAACACACACACACACACACACACACACACACACACAAACACACACACACACACAAACACACACAACACACACACAAACATACACTCCAACACACACACAAACACACACACTCACACACACAAACTCTCACACACTCACAAACGCTTCACGCACGGAGGGGCCGGGTTCAATTCCCGGTGGGGCAGAAACATTTCGAAGTGTTTCCTTAACACACACACACACACACACACACACACACACACACACACACACATATACAACAGGCCTAGTGTCTAATCGACATGTACCTAGGACAAAATGGTAACTAACTAACACACACACACACACACACACACACACACACACACACACACACACACACACACACACACACACACAGAGGGAGGGCCAGGTAGCTTCTAGCATAATGAACAGAGAACACTTTTATTACTTACACTTTACTCAAGTTGAACCGAAGGAAAAAAAAAATCCCGACGCTACTTCGGTAGACGATGAAAATGACTGAAGTTTTGTGGAAAGTCCCGACGCGGCCCTTAGTGTGTGGTCCCAGTGGTCCCTCCTAGACCAGTGGTCCCTCCTAGACCAGTGGTCCTCCTAGACCAGTGGTCCTCCTAGACCAGTGGTCCCTCCTAGACCAGTGGTCCCTCCTAGACCAGTGGTCCCTCCTAGACCAGTGGTCCCTCCTAGACCAGTGGTCCCTCCTAGACCAGTGGTCCCTCCTAGACCAGTGGTCCCTCCTAGACCAGTGGTCCCTCATAGACCAGTGGTCCCTCCTAGACCAGTGGTCCCTCCTAAACCAGTGGTCCCTCCTAAACCAGTGGTCCCTCCTAGACCAGTGGTCCCTCCTAAACCAGTGGTCCCTTTTAGACCAGTGGTCCCTCCTAGATCAGTGGTCCCTCCTAGACCAGTGGTCCCTCCTAGACCAGTGGTCCTTCCTAGACCAGTGGTCCCTCCTAGACCAGTGGTCCTTCCTAGACCAGTGGTCCCTCCTAGACCAGTGGTCCCTCCTAGACCAGTGGTCCCTCCTAGACCAGTGGTCCTTCCTAGACCAGTGGTCCCTCCTAGACCAGTGGTCCTTCCTAGACCAGTGGTCCTTCCTAGACCAGTGGTCCCTCCTAGACTAGTGGTCCCTCCTAGACCAGTGGTCCCTCCTAGACCAGTGGTCCCTCCTAGATCAGTGGTCCCTCCTAGACCAGTGGTCCCTCCTAGACCAGTGGTCCCTCCTAGACAAGTGGTCCCTCCTAGACCAGTGGTCCCTCCTAGACCAGTTATCCTTCCTAGACCAGTGGTCCTTCCTAGACCAGTGGTCCTCCTAGACTCAGTGGTCCTTCCTAGACCAGTGGTCCCTCTGACCAGTGGTCCCCTAGACAGTGGTCTCTAGACCAGTGGTCCCTCCTAGACCAGTGGTCCTCCTAGACCAGTGGTCCCTCCTAGACCAGTGGTCCTTCCTAGACCAGTGGTCCCTCCTAGACCAGTGGTCCCTCCTAGACCAGTGGTCCCTCCTAGACCAGTGGTCCCTCCTCAGACCAGTGGTCCCTCCTAGACCAGTGGTCCCTCCTAGACCAGTGGTCCCTCCTAGACCAGTGGTCCCGTCCTCATAGACCAGTGGTCCCTCCCAGACCAGTGGTCCCTCCTAAACCAGTGGTCCCTCCTAAACCAGTGGTCCCTCCTAGACCAGTGGTCCCTCCTAAACCAGTGGTCCCTTTTAGACCAGTGGTCCCTCCTAGATCAGTGGTCCCTCCTAGACCAGTGGTCCCTCCTAGACCAGTGGTCCTTCCTAGACCAGTGGTCCCTCCTAGACCAGTGGTCCTTCCTAGACCAGTGGTCCTCCTAGACCAGTGGTCCCTCCTAGACCAGTGGTCCCTCCTAGACCAGTGGTCCTTCCTAGACCAGTGGTCCCTCCTAGACCAGTGGTCCTTCCTAGACCAGTGGTCCTTCCTAGACCAGTGGTCCCTCCTAGACTAGTGGTCCCTCCTAGACCAGTGGTCCCTCCTAGACCAGTGGTCCCTCCTAGATCAGTGGTCCCTCCTAGACCAGTGGTCCCTCCTAGACCAGTGGTCCCTCCTAGACAAGTGGTCCCTCCTAGACCAGTGGTCCCTCCTAGACCAGTTATCCTTCCTAGACCAGTGGTCCTTCCTAGACCAGTGGTCCCTCCTAGACCAGTGGTCCTTCCTAGACCAGTGGTCCCTCCTAGACCAGTGGTCCCTCCTAGACCAGTGGTCCCTCCTAGACCAGTGGTCCCTCCTAGACCAGTGGTCCTTCCTAGACCAGTGGTCCCTCGTAGACCAGTTATCCTTCCTAGACCAGTGGTCCCTCCTAGACCAGTGGTCCCTCCTAGACCAGTGGTCCCTCCTAGACCAGTGGTCCCTCTTAGACCAGTGGTCCCTTCTAGACCAGTGGTCCCTCCTAGACCAGTGGTCCCTCCTAGACCAGTGGTCCCTCCTAGACCAGTGGTCCCTCTTAGACCAGTGGTCCTTCTTAGACCAGTGGTCCCTCCTAGACAAGTGGTCCCTCCTAGACCAGTGGTCCCTCCTAGACCAGTGGTCCCTCCTAGACCAGTGGTCCCTCCTAGACCAGTGGTCCCTCCTAGACCAGTGGTCCCTCCTAGACAGTGGTCCCTCTAGACCAGTGGTCCCTCTAGACTGCCAGTGGTCCCTCCTAGACCAGTGGTCCCTCCCTAGACCAGTGGTCCCCATCCTTAGACCAGTGGTCCTCCTAGACCAGTGGTCCTCTCAGTGGTCTCTAGACCAGTGGTCCCTCCTAGAGGCCAGTGGTCCTCTGACCAGTGGTCTTAGACCAGTGGTCCTTCCTGAAATGGTCTCTGACCAGTGGTCCTTCCTAGACCAGTGGTCCTTCCTAGACCAGTGGTCCTTCCTAGACCAGTGGTCCCTCCTAGACAAGTGGGTGTTAGTGCTGTGATGCTGCGTCATGCTGTGCCTTTATGTGTGATGCTGTATGTTACTGTGTCTTGCTGTATAATACTGTGTGATGCTGTGTGATGAGGTGTCTTGCTTTGTGATGCTGTGTTATGCTGTGTGATGCTGTGTTATGCTGTGTGATGCGGTGTCTCGCTGTGGGTGATGCGGTGTCTTGCTTTGTGATGCGGTGCCTTGCTGGGTGATGCGGTGTCTTGCTATATCATGCTGTGTGATGCTGTGTCTTGATGTGTGATGATGTGCCTTGCTGTGTGATGCAGTGTCTTGCTGTGTGATGCTGTGTCTTGATGTGTGATGCTGTGTCTTGCTATATCATGCTGTGTGATGCTGTGTCTTTCTGTGTGATGATGTGCCTTGCTGTGTGATGCAGTGTCTTGCTGTGTGATGCTGTATCTTGCTATATCATGCTGTGTGATGCTGTGTCTTGCTGTGTGATGCAGTGTCTTGCTGTGTGATGCTGTGTCTTGCTATATCATGCTGTGTCTTGCTGTGTGATGATGTGCCTTGCTGTGTGATGCAGTGTCTTGCTGTGTGATGCTGTGTCTTGATGTGTGATGCAGTGTATTGCTGTGTGATGCTGTGTCTTGCTGTGTGATGCTGTGTCTTGCTGTGTGTCACTATGTTCTAAAGCTGTTGATTGTTATGTTATCTGCGTTTAAAGCCTATCTACTACAAGAGGGTCATTAAGGCTTCTTAACCTGTTTACCTCCAGTCAAGAATACGTTTATGCCTCTAATAAACATTAATCCAAACTCTCATCATATATACACTGAGACATTAGGTTAGATAAGATTAGACTAGGTTAGTTTAAGTTATACTAGGTTAGGTTGGGTTAGGTTACGTTAGACAAAGATAGGTTGGGTTAGGTTAGATTAGATTAGACTAGGTTAGTTTAAGTTATACTAGGTTAGGTTAGACTAAGACAGGTTAGTTTAGGTCAGACTAGGTTAGGTCAGACTAGGTTAGAGTAGGCTTCATTACCAATAAAAATGTCTTTTTAACCAAAACTAAGTACATTAAACACAAGACCCAGACATGGTTAGCACGGGTACTGAGGGCAGCCGGGAAACGTTAAAATATGCACGATTATCACTGGTAGTGCCAGATTATCACTGGTGGTGCCTGATTATCACTGGTGGTGCCTGATTATCGCTGGTGGTGCCTGATTATCACTGGTGGTGCTTGATTATCACTGGTGGTGCCTGATTATCACTGGTGGTGCCAGATTATCACTGGTGGTGCCAGATTATCACTGGTGGTGCCAGATTATCACTGGTGGTGCCAGATTATCACTGGTGGTGCCAGATTATCACTGGTGGTGCCAGAGTGAGCTAAAAAAAGGGTCGACTTTAGTTGCTGCAAATAGAAAGTGTAATTTATACTAACAAGAAATGTTTTCAGTCACTGCTGACAAGATGGCACCACTGTACCTGACGGCAGTGAACACAGTAGATATGGGCACCTGAACACTAGTTGGCACCGTGAACACAATAGTTGGCACTGCTGAACACAATAGTTGGCACTGCTGACACATAGTTGGCACCGCTGAACACAACAGTTGGTATTGCTGAACACCATAGTTGGCACTGCTGAACACTATAGTTGGCACTGCTGAACACAATAGTTGGGACTGCTGAACACAATAGTTGGCACTGCTGAACACAATAGTTGGCACTGCTGAACACAATAGTTGGCACTGCTGAGCACATAGTTGGCACTGCTGAACACAATAGTTGGCACTGCTAAACACAACAGTTGGTACGGCTGAACACCATAGTTGGCACTGCTGAACACAATAGTTGGCACTGCTGAACACAATAGTTGGCACTGCTGAACACAACAGTTGGTACTGCTGAACACCATAGTTGGCACTGCTGAATACAATAGTTGGCACCGCTGAACACAACAGTTGGTACTGCTGAACACCATAGTTGGCACTGGTGAACACAATAGTTGGCACTGCTGAACACATAATTGGCTCTGCTGAACACAATAGTTAGCACTGCTGAATACAACAGTTGGTACTGTTGAACACCATAGTTGGCACTGCTGAACACAATAATTGGCACTGCTGAACACAGTAGTTGGCACTATTGAACACAGTAACGTCACTTTCAAGATGGCTGAGCCTATGCAAACGCGGAGGCTCTCGCAAATTCAATTTGTGCAGGTAAATGCTACAAAGGCGAGTGAAATTCATCACCGCTGGAGTTACAGAGAGGTAATGGGAGCCAAGGAAACAGAAATGGGTGTAGCACGGCCCTGGTTGATGCTACCACGAGAAGAGTGAAGGATTTTGTATGTCGTAATCATGTCTCCTCTGGATTCTCCTCTGTTAAGTTTCGTTTGAGTTTTACCTGCATGGCTGTTTACTCTCTCTCTCTCTCTCTCTCTCTCTCTCTCTCTCTCTCTCTCTCTCTCTCTCTCTCTCTCTCTCTCTCTCTCTCTCTAGATGCTAGCCTTTTTATCTACCCACAAACTAACATTACCTACCCACTAACTACCCCACCCACCACCAGCCACCACCCACTCCAACCACCACCCATTCTACCCACAACCTACCCCACCCACTCTACACACCATCCATCTCACCCACCCACCACCCACTCAACCCACGGCACCCACCAACCCCCAACTCCCACCCACTGCACCCACCACCCACTCAACATGACTGCCTCAGTCATGTCCTCTCTCTTTTCCCTCCTAGCTAATCTCACTTGTAATTCAGCAACTTTTTTGTGTGTGTACTCACCTATTTGTGGTTACAGGGGTCGATTCATAGCTCCTGGCTCCGCCTCCTAACTTTTTCTAGCGGCATTACTGATGATCGTATATTTAGAGTCCTGTCATACTTGCTCTTGAAACTGTGTGTGTGTGTGTGTGTGTGTGTGTGTGTACATACTTACAGAAACTGAGCTATAGCTCATGGACCCCATATTATCATTATGTTGCGACCGTGTCTCCTCTGAGTTACCCTGTGGTTACACGAGAGTGCTGGTGAGAAGAGATATGCAGATTATTTTTCCTCTTTCTTGTTCTCTTACTACCCCTCTCCTCCCCTCTCTCTTTCTACTTCTCTTCTTCCCTCTCCCTCCTCCTCCTCCGATTTTATCTACCTCCTTCTTCTTTTCTATTCTCTTCGTCATCCTACTACTACTCATCCTCCTCCTTCTTTTCCTCCTCCTCCTCCTCCTCCTCTTCATCTTCCACCTCCTCCCTCTTCCGTCTGTCCTTCACTTATGTAAGTTTGTCGCGGGGAAGACAAAGGAAGACTGGAAGCCCAGGGTAAGACGACTGAAGTAAAGATGATACAGAAGAAAGTCTGTCCCACCTGACCCCTCACTGACCCCTCTCTGACCCCTCTAAGCTTTTTGACTCCTTTCTGACCCCTCTTTGACCCGTCTGACCTTTCTAACTCCTCTCTGTTCCCTCTGACTTCTTTGATCCCTTTGACCCCTCTGACTCCTCTCTGACCTCTCTCTCTCTGACCACTCTCTGACTCCTCTCTGACTCCTCAATGATGAATGATGGAAAGAGAGAGAGAGAGAGAGAGAGAGAGAGAGAGAGAGAGAGAGAGAGAGAGAGAGAGAGAGAGAGAGAGAGAGAGAGGTAATGAAGCATTAATGAAACATTAGAGGTTTCATTACCAATGTTGGAGATCTCACACACAGTGTTGTGAACACTCGACGTCCTGACATGATAGCTGTTGTTGAAACATATTTGGACGACACGACTCCAGAAAATTTTGCAAGAATTGCTGGCTACACCTCATGGATGATAAGAGACAGGCAAAGGCAAGGAGGAGGTGTTGCTGTGGACTTCTCTAAAAGTGTACATGCCCAGCACATTGATGTTGCCATCCATACTCATCTTGAAATGATGTTCTTCAGGCTATGCATAAACACTAGTACCTCTGAACTAGTATGTGCAATGTACAGACCTCAGTAGCAACATGCAGACCCCTTCAACTTCCTAATGGAAAATGTGGACTTCCTTCTGCTCCAACACAACTGTCAACATATCATAATTGTTGGTGACCTCAACCAACATTTTATACAGAGAGACTTTGATGACCTTCTTGCAGTGTTTGACATGAGAAACTTTATTGATTCTCCTACTCACATTTCTGGCTCCTCCCTTGACCCAGTAGTGAGTGATCTGGCAGAAGGTAGAGTCACTTGTCAACCCCTCGGCTAGGTTGGATCGTTTGACCACAAGGCTGTTTTTAAGACACTTAACATCCCAACAGAACGAGGTGAGGAGTCCACACACACAACTTGGCTATGGGAAAGAGGTAATTGGCCAGCCCTTTGCTCTGAGCTCGCCACCACCGATTGGAATGCTCTTCTCCAAGGGGATGTTGACAACCAAGTGAATGCCTTCACTGGACACATCCTTAATCTACAACAAGAACACATCCCTCACAGGCAGTATGTGACTAAGCCTTGGTTTGGCTTTCGTTGTAGAGAGGCTGCTACTGCTAAGTACAAGGCATGGCAAAGGTATAAGAGACATCCTACTATCTATAACAGGAACTTGCACAGGCAAGCCTTTAGGCATATGAGAGAAGTTCAAAATTGAGCCATCGCTAAATGGGAGGTGGACACAAAAAGAAAGCTAGCATCAGGTAGAGTGGGCTCCAAAACCTGGTTATCTGCATGATGAACTCATTCCACCTCTAAATCGACAGGATGGGACCACCTCTACTAGTAGTCAAGAGAAAGCGGACCTCTTTGCCGAACAGCTAGCAATGTACCCTCATTGGCTAGCTGCAAGAACTGTGTCAAAACTGTTAGTGGTGACAATAAGGCAGGAGGAGGTGCATTTCCTTCTAAAATCGCTCGACCAAGAAAAGGCTGTGGGCCCTGACAAGTTGAGCCCAAGATTGCTGAGATGTGCAGACCAACTAGCAGCATCTCTAACTCGTATCTTTCAGCACTGCCTAGTACAGTGTAAATGGCCTTCTCTGTAAAAAGAGGTAAATATAGTCCCTGTTCAGAAAAAGAAGAGCAGAGCAGAAATCAGCAAATACAGACCAGAGTGACTCCTGTCAATCACTGGCAAGATCCTTGAAACAATAATCTCAAGACAAATGACAGAGTTTTTTAATTACCATTCATTACTTTGTGACCGTCAATATGGCTTCAGGAAAGGTTACTCTGCTGGTGATCTGTTGTTAAACCTCTCCACTAAATGGCACCAGTCATTGGATGAATCCAAAGTCAGCTGTGTGGTAGCACTGGACATTGCTGGTGCTTTCGACCGAGTGTGGCACCAGGGCCTCTTGGCAAAATTTCAAGCACTGAGAATTGCAGGCTCTACGCTATGTCTCTTCAGTGATTACCTTCATGGTAGATCTCTAAGGGTAGTTCTCAATGGAACAGAATCAGCAAGACATCCTACTGGGGCAAGTGTTCCACAAAGAAGTGTGCTGGGACCATTGTTATGGAATGTCTACTTCAATGACCTTCTTCATCTCATCCCAGAATCCCATGCAAGAGAAGAAATACCAGCTGCTCTAAGCTACATCAATGACCAGCTAAGAGCTATATCAGCTTTGGGAAACCGATGGCAGGTAACATTTGCACGCACCTGAGAAAACACAAATGATGATGGTCTCTAGGCACCATGATGGTAATGCTGGTGCAGTAGTAAGTATGAATGGGAGAGTGTTGGTACCTGGGGAAGAAGTTGATATCCTTGGGGTGAAATTTGACTCCAAACTGACCATGAAGAACCACGTTATAAATCTTGCAAACAAGGTAGCCATGAAGCTAACAGCACCTCGACGTATCTCGCATCTGCTTGACAGTAGGGGTTGCAAGATTCTGAGGCACAAATACGCTCACACCTTGAGTATGCTCCACTTTTTTTGGTTTGCCTGGCCCCCATCCCTCTCATCTGCGACTGCTTGACAGAGTAGAGAACAGAGCAAGACGTCTCATCTCTCGCCTATACCCATCCTGGATAGATCTGTCATTTCAGCAGAGCCTTCAACACAGGAGGGATGTGGGCGGCCTTACTGTTATGTACAAGACCAACATTGTCAAAGTACTACACTTGGCTCCACTTCGAGGACAGCGAGAAGAAAGCTTCTATACCACAAGACGGGCAGGAAGCAGCAACTTCACTCTGGCTGTACCCTTCTCCAGAACATCACTTCATCTGAGATCATTTATTCCCAGGATGACTCGAGTCTGGAACACATTCGTACAGCATTATGATGTCAACGAGATAACGTCAGTTGATCAAATGAAAATGCTGGCCCACAGATGGCTCCAACTTCATCCTGTGCCCTACTTGTATGTTTTATAACAATTAAAATGCATTCAGTTTCTGATCCAGGAAGCCGCAAGAACTCTGTCAAAGTTTTCAGTGGTGACAATAAGGCAGAAAGAGATTTATCTTCTCCTTAAATCGCTGAACCAAGAAAAGGCTGTGGGCTTAAATAAGTTGAGGCCAAAATTGCTGAGTAGATGTGCAGACCAGCTAGCAGCACCTCTAACTCGCATCTATCAGTACTGACTACCACAATGTAAATGACCTTCTCTGTGGAAAGAGGCAAACGTAGTCCCTGTTCACAAAAATAAGAGCAGATCAAAAATTAGCAACTACAGACCAGTGTCATTCTCATTAATCACTGGCAAGATTCTTGAGACAATAATCTCACGGCAGATGACGGAGTTTTTCGACTACAACTCACTTATATGTGACGGTCAATATGGCTTCAGGAAAGGTTACTCTGCTGCTGATCTGCTGTTAAACCTCTCGGTTAAGTGGCACCAGTCACTGAATGAATCCAAAGTCAGCTGCACAGTAGCACTGGACATTGCTGGTGCTTTCGACTGAGTATGGTACTAGGGACTCTTGGCAAAACTGTATGCACTGGGAATTGCAGGCTCTTCAATATGTTTCCTCAGTGATTACCTTCAAGGTAGATCTCTAAGCGTAGTTCTCAACGGGACAGAGTCAGCAAGACATCCTATTGGGGCAAATGCTTCACAGGGAAGTGCATTTGGGCCATTTTTATGGAATGTCTACTTCAATGATCTCCTTCATCTCATAACAGAATCCTATGCATATGTAGACGACTGTACTCTGTCATCTACTTATCCAAGAGAGAGGAAATGCCAGCTGCTCTAAGTTACATTAATCATCAGCTTACAGTTATATTAGCGTGGGGTAAACGATGTCAGGTAACATTTGCTCCTGAGAAAACACCAATGATGATGGGGTATAGGCACCATGATGTAATACTAGGGCAGTGGTAAGAATGAATGGGAAAGTGTTGGTATCCAGGGGCGAAGTTGATATGCTTGGGGTGAAATTTGACTCCTAACTGACCATGAAGAACCACATTGTAAATCTTGCAAAGTGGCCAGAAAGCTTATGGAACTCCAACGTATGTCGCATCTGCTTGAGGGTAGACGTTGCAA
>WNWK01002400.1:40000-112500 GCA_009830355.1 Cherax destructor
TCAGGCATCGCGGGACCCACATTTGGGTTGGGCTTTGCAGGTACCATTGTTAACCCTAAATGACATCCATGGTGCCACGGCATCGCTAGAGTGCCTCTAGTGATGCCATGGCACCCCTCGTGGAGGAACATGTACTAGGAGATACAAGAAATCAACCCTGGGAAATCAACAGGAAAATGTTATGTATAGATCTACCTGTTGAAGAGGACCTCAGGACTAGAAGTGTTCATGACCCATTTGTGTCTAAGCGTTTCAAGGGAGGTGCCTCGACGCTGATCAAGGGAGGCTTTTGATCCAGGATAATTGGAGGTACTCCTCCTTTTCCTTGGAACGGATCTGATTCACTCCCATACCCCAAGCCGCCTGTATGACTCCTATGGGTTTAGAGATCTCCCCATGAAATAAAGAGTTTCTTTTCTTTCTGTCTCTTTGTTCTTTTGATAAAGTGAAGGTAAATTACTCTATTGTTTCTCTCTCTCTCTCTCTCTCTCTCTCTTACACAGGGTTTTACAAGGTTAGGTTCGGGTTCCTAACTTTATTTACAAGCTAAGAGCTGTTACCTACATCAGCTCATTTGAAAGCCTCCCTCTATCTCTCTCCGTCTATCTGTGGGTCTGTCTCTCACTCACTCAATCTCTCTACCTCTCTCTCTCTCTCTCTCTCTCTCTCTTCTCTCTCTCTCTCTCTCTCTCTCTTCTTTCCTCTCTCTACCATCTCCTCCCATCATCAGCCATTATTTTCAAACCTTGCTTACCCTGCCTTGTCTCTGGCAGGGACAATTTCAAGGCTCATTTTCCCCCACAAGTTTCCTTCCTCCACTTTAGTTTTGTCATTGTCCTCCCTAATAACTGCCAGGGAAAAAGGGAAGAATGATATTATAATTTGTCATTCTTTTCACTGTCTTGGGGAGGGGGTGAGAGGGGAAGGGGGAGAGTGGGTCGTATCCTCCATCATGGCAAAAAAAAGGCCATAGAGGTGGTGGGTGGGGGGGAGATGATAAGGTGGGGCGTGGGTGGGGGTGAGAGTAGTGGGGGTTATTGAGGAGGAGAAGGGAAGGGGAGGAAATGTTGCATGATCTTCCAGGTGACAAAGAAAATGGATAAATAGGGTTAAGGGGGTCTTAAGGGGAAGGGGTGGGTGGAGAGAAGTAGGCCTAGACATTACTGAATGAAAATGGCAGTTGTCTTTTTTTTTTTTTTACACATGGTTTGACAAGGTTAGGTTAAGGATCCCTAACTTTATTGACAAGCTATTTACAAGTTAAGGGTTCCTAACTTTATTGGCAAGCTAAGTACTGTTACCTACATCAGCTCATTTGAAAGCATTTTTATTGTTATGAAACACACAAATGAGGGTGAGGGATGTGTTCTTGTTGTAGATTAAGGATGTGTCCAGTGAAGGCATTCACTTGGTTGTCAACATCCCCTTGGAGAAGAGCATTCCAATCGGTGGTGGCGAGCTCAGAGCAAAGGGCTGGCCAATTATCTCTTTCCCATAGCCAAGTTGTGTGTGTGGACTCCTAACCTCGTTCTGTTGGGATGTTAAGTGTCTTAAAAACAGCCTTGTGGTCAAACGATCCAACCTAGCCGAGGGGTTGACAAGTGACTCTACCTTCTGCCAGATCACTCACTACTGGGTCAAGGGAGGAGCCAGAAATGTGAGTAGGAGAATCAATAAAGTTTCTCATGTCAAACACTGCAAGAAGGTTATCAAAGTCCCTCTGTATAAAATGTTGGTTGAGGTCACCAACAATTATGATATGTTGACAGTTGTGTTGGAGCAGAAGGAAGTCCACATTTTCCATTATTAAGTTGAAGAGGTTTGCATGTTGCCACTGAGGTCTGTACATTGCACATACTAGTTCAGAGGTACTAGTGTTTATGCATAGCTTGAAGAATATCATTTCAAGATGAGTATGGATGGCAACATCAATGTGCTGGGCATGTACACTTTTAGAGAAGTCCACAGCAACACCTCCTCCTTGCCCTTGCCTGTCTCTTATCATCCATGAGGTGTAGCCAGCAATTCTTGTAAAATTTACTGGAGTCCTCTCTCTCTCTTTCTCTCTCTCTCTCTCTCCCTCCCTCCCTCCCTCTCCATCTCGTCCATTTCCCTCTTCTGAAAGGCAATTACGAATTGGGAGAGGATGCATGGGTTAAGGGGAAGGGGGGATGAGGAAGAGGGGGAGAGTCAGAAGTGGCCCCATGAATAAAGAATTGAAGTTTAAACTGTCGCTTTGTATATATGCAAAGTGCCATAGTTTTGTACCCTCTCTCTCTCTCTCTCTTTCGTTAGGTTCAGAATTATTTTTGTGAAATTATTGCAAACAGAAATTTTCGCTTGCCCTATTCGGCAAGAACAGCGTTCCTATATAAGCCAAAATTGCAAGTTTTACCTATTCGACACTACATATTATATATATATTATATATATATATATATATATATATATATATATATATATATATATATATATATATATATATATATATATATATATATATATTTCTTTCCTGATGTGTTTTCGCTGTGTTGCTGCCGATTTTTTTGCTATGTTCCTGGTGGTGTTCCTAGTGTGTAGTTGCTGCTGCTGCTAGTATTTCTGCTGTGCTACTGGAGCTGTTTCCAGAGCAATAAAACAGCAGCCTGGACCTTCCACCGGACGGGCTGACAGCAAATCAATTATCTCAAACGAGCAGTACATGTTAAAAGAAAGGTTAGCGGTGATTGGCACGTTGTTAGTGGTTAGAGCGAGGGTGAGAAGTGGAGTGACCCTTACTGTGGTCAGGTGTTGTGGTGGGGAGAGTAGTGAGGGGTGAGGGGAGGCAAGAGTACTCATGCAAAACTTGTTCACAACAAGTGAACTGAATCATTACTGGTATTCCAGGATCCTATAGGGCTGTGACGATGATACCAAGCTTCCTTGGGCTTTATGATACGGGAACCACAAGTGACGGTGCGAACTTCTGAGTGGTGGTCATGCTGACTGCAGCAGCGCCTCAGGTGTGTCATGCTGACTGCAGCAGCGCCTCAGGTGTGTCATGCTGACTGCAGCAGCGCCTCAGGTGTGTCATGTTGACTGCAGAAGCGCCTTATGTGTGTCATGCTGACTGCAGCACCGCCTCAGGTGTGTCATGCTGACTCTTGAGTCAGATCTTGCGAGGTTTTTGGCGGTTCAGCAGGTGACGACCCCAACACTTTTTGGAAGGGGTTGTGTGACGAGGTTCCCTTTCCTCCTCCCCCCTGTGAGAAAGATGAGCCATCTGCCGCAGTCACTGCCTTGGGCGTAGACACAATTCTCTGGCATCTCCTTTTTTGAAGTTGTGGATGAAGTGTGAAGGAAGTCGTGTGGGAGAAATCCTGTGAAGGAATTCGTGCGAAGGAAGCCTGGGTGTTGTGAAAATGTTTTCTGACAGTGTTGCAGTCCTTCTCCAGGCTGCTTACCCAGTTCCGTAGCTGTGGTGGTAGCGCACTCAGCTCACGCAATGAGGTCCGTGGTTCGATCCCCGGTACGGGTGGAAACATGGGGCGTGTTTCTTAAGACACCTACTGTCAAGCTTCACCTAGCGGTAAATAGGTGCCCCAGAGGCTGGTCAAAACACAAGCCCAGAGGCTGGTCAAAACACAAGCCCAGAGGCTGGTCAAAACACAAGCCCAGAGGCTGGTCAAAACACAAGCCCAGAGGCTGGTCAAAACACAAGCCCAAAGGCTGGTCAAAACACAAGCCCAGAGGCTGGTCAAAACACAAGCCAAGAGGCTGGTCAAAACACAAGCCCAGAGGCTGGTTAAAATACAAGCCCAGAGGCTGGTCAAAACACAAGCCCAGAGGCTGGTCAAAACACAAGCCCAGAGGCTGGTCAAAACACAAGCCCAGAGGCTGGTCAAAACACAAGCCCAGAGGCTGGTAAAAACAAGCCAGAGGCTGGTCAAAACACAAGCCCAGAGGCTGGTCAAAACACAAGCCCAGAGGCTGGTCAAAACACAAGCCCAGAGGCTGGTCAAAACACAAGCCCAGAGGCTGGTCAAAACACAAGCCCAGAGGCTGGTCAAAACACAAGCCCAGAGGCTGGTCAAAACACAAGCCCAGAGGCTGGTCAAAACACAAGCCCAGAGGCTGGTCAAAACACAAGCCCAGAGGCTGGTCAAAACACAAGCCCAGAGGCTGGTCAAAACACAAGCCCAGAGGCTGGTCAAAACACAAGCCCAGAGGCTGGTCAAAACACAAGCCCAGAGGCTGGTCAAAACACAAGCCCAGAGGCTGGTCAAAACACAAGCCCAGAGGCTGGTCAAAACACAAGCCCAGATGCTGGTCAAAACACAAGCCCAGAGGCTGGTCAAAACACAAGCCCAGAGGCTAGTCAAAACACAAGCCCAGAGGCTGGTCAAAACACAAGCCCAGAGGCTGGTCAAAACACAAGCCCAGAGGCTGGTCAAAACACAAGCCCAGAGGCTGGTCAAAACACAAGCCCAGAGGCTGGTCAAAACACAAGCCCAGAGGCTGGTCAAAACACAAGACTGGATGCAAAAACTTTGTAATCTAAACTTTGCTAATTAATTACACATCAACTTGAAGACAGCGCTCCACGATTTCGAAACTTTATGTTTTAAATAAATAAACGTGTGTGCGTGCGTGTGTGTGTGCGTGCGTGTGTGTGTGTGTGTGTATGTGTGTGTGTGTGTGTGTGTGTGTGTGTGTGTGTATGTGTGTGTGTGTAGTATGTGTGTGTGTGTGTGTGTGTGTGTGTGCGTGTGTATGTGTGTGTGTGTGTGTGTGTGTGTGTGTGTGTATGTGTGTGTGTGTGTGTGTGTTGTGTATGTCGTGTGTGTGTGTAGTGTGTGTGTGTGTTGTTTCATTGTTGGGACATGTGATTGACACTAGGCCTGTGTATGTATGTGTGTAGTGTGTGTGGTGTGAACACTTCGAAATGTTTCCGCCGTCGAATAGAACCCGGCCCTCCGTGCGTTAAGCAACTTTACCACTAGGCCACCGGGCTGTGTGTGTGTGCGTGTGTGTGCGTGTGTGTGTGTGTATGTGTGTGTGTGTGTGTGTGTGTGTGTGTGTGGTGTGCGGGTCGAGTCATAGCTCCTGGCCCCTCCAGTGTGTACTTCTTAACATCCCTGTGGCTCATCTAAGAGAAAGAGAGATGCAATAAACAGCTCTCGTGTTTAGCTTTCCAGTGTCAGGGAGAACAGGAACTATCACCTCCCTTACTCACCAGTGTCAAGGAGAACAGGAACTATCACCTCCCTTACTCACCAGTGTCAGGGAGACCAGGAACTATCACCTCCCTTACTCACCAGTGTCAGGGAGAACAGGAACTAACACCTCCCTTACTCACCAGTGTCAGGGAGAACAGGAACTATCACCTCCCTTACTCACCAGTGTCAGGGAGAACAGGGACTAACACCTCCCTTACTCACCAGTGTCAGGGAGAACAGGAACTAACACCTCCCTTACTCACCAGTGTCAGGAGAACAGGACTAACACCTCCCTTACTCACCAGTGTCAGGGAGAACAGGAACTATCACCTCCCTTACTCACCAGTGTCAGGGAGAACAGGAACTATCCCCTCCCTTACTCACCAGTGTCAGGGAGAACAGGGACTAACACCTCCCTTACTCACCAGTGTCAGGGAGAACAGGAACTAACACCTCACTTACTCACCAGTGTCAGGGAGAACAGGGACTAACACCTCCCTTATTCACCAGTGTCAGGAGAACAGGAACTAACACCTCCCTTACTCACCAGTGTCAGGAGAACAGGGACTAACACCTCCTTTAATCACCAGGGTCAGGAGAACAGGGACTAATCCTCTACTCACCAGTGTCAGGAGAACGGACTAACACCTCCTTTAATCACCAGGGTCAGGGAGAACAGGGACTAAACCTCCCTTACTCACCAGTGTCAGGGAGAACAGGAATTAACACCTCCCTTACTCACCAGTGTCATGGAGAACAGGGACTAACACCTCCCTTACTCACCAGTGTCAGGGAGAACAGGGACTAACACCTCCCTTACTCACCAGTGTCAGGGAGAACAGGAACTATCACCTCCCTTACTCACCAGTGTCAGGGAGAACAGGAACTATCACCTCCCTTACTCACCAGTGTCAGGGAGAACAGGGACTAACACCTCCCTTACTCACCAGTGTCAGGGAGAACAGGAACTAACACCTCCCTTACTCACCAGTGTCAGGGAGAACAGGGACTAACACCTCCTTTAATCACCAGGGTCAGGGAGAACAGGGACTAATACCTCCCTTACTCACCAGTGTCAGAGAGAACAGGGACTAACACCTCCTTTAATCACCAGGGTCAGGGAGAACAGGGACTAATACCTCCCTTACTCACCAGTGTCAGAGAGAACAGGAATTAACACCTCCCTTACTCACCAGTGTCATGGAGAACAGGGACTAACACCTCCCTTACTCACCAGTGTCAGGGAGAACAGGGACTAACACCTCCCTTACTCACCAGTGTCAGGGAGAACAGGAACTAACACTTCCCTTACTCATCAGTGTCATGGAGAACAGGGAGTAACACCACCCTCACTCACCAGTGTCATGGAGAGCAGGGACTAACACCTCCCTTACTCACCAGTGTCAGGGAGAGCAGAGACTAACAAATCCCTCCCTCACCAGTGTCAGGGAGAGCAGAGACTAACACCTCCCTCCCTCACCAGTGTCAGGGAGAGCAGAGACTAACACCTCCCTCCCTCACCAGTGTCAGGGAGAGCAGGGACTAACACCTCCCTCCCTCACCAGTGTCAGGGAGAGTAGGGACTAACACCTCCCTCCCTCACCTGCTATGCTTCTGGTGTCAGGTTCAGTAGACTCACAAGAGAAGCTATTATAATAACGAACGAGGGAGACTTCATGTAGATTCTGATAATGTGTTTCCGATGTCACGAGAGTGTGTGGGTGTGTGGGTGGGTGTGTGGGTGGGTCGGTGTGTGGGTGGGTCGTGTGTGGGTGGGTAGGTGGGTGGGTGTGTGGGTGGGTGTGTGGGTGGGTGTGTGGGTGTGTGTGTGTTTGGGTGTGTGTGTTTTTGGGTGTATGTGTGGGTTTGTGTGTATAGGTGTGTAGGTGTGTGGGTGTGTGTGTGTGTGTGTGGGTGGGTGTGTGGGTGGGGGTGCGGGTGGGTGGGGCTATGAGGGCGGGTTTGCATGCTGGGAAGAGGAACGGAGGTGAAAATTTAGAGAGGTTGAGGAGTCAGCCAAATGTAACAAGAGTTTGGCTCCAGAATTTGCATTATATACATATTGTTGAGCCTGTTTATATACTCGTAAATATACATTAGGCGCAGGCAGGGGGCGAACGCACGTGAGTTCGCACACACACACACATACACACACACACACACACACACACATACACACACACACACATACACACACACACACACACACACACACACACACACACACACACACACACACTATAACCTTCTATTCCTCGCCAATTAAAGTCTTCCATCCAATAACTTTACGATTTACTAAACACGCTAACGACCCAACCACTTACCTTCACAACAACTCGACCTAACCCTCATAATTTCACAACTTATTATAAATCCTATAACGCACGGGGGTAAAAAAAAAGTTTTTTACTTATATATCCTCTAATTTGGGACGAGGAATGCTGGTTATTCATATATACACAATTACCCTGCCTGGGTGAGCCTGTTCACCACATACCTGCATGGAATACCTTGCGGAAGGATTATTATAATTATTAGTATTAAAGCTATTATTATTATTAAGATTATTATCATTATAATTTTAATATATTTATTTCTATTAGTATGATTAGTAAAAAATATATATATATATATATATATATATATATATATATATATATATATATATATATATATATATATATATATATAAACACAAACACACATCGAGGGAAGAGATACAGGGTTTAATTTCACTGGTCTGGGCGCCCCGTTGAAATACGCTGTCGTCTATTTTCCTATTTAATTGCAAGAGTAGTTTTAATAGGAACGACGAACTAGTCACTCCTTGATCACCTTCCCACACCCTTTTTACCTACCCACCCAGCAGCAGCAACAACAGCAACAATAACAGCAACAACAGCAGCAACAGCAGCAGCAACAGCAGCAGTTGCACCAGCTTCAACGAGAGGCTGGTGCCATTGCCTCGCCTCTCTCACAGACCTGGCACTCTTCCGCCTCTAATATTTTTGTACGACACTTGAGTGGTGTTCAGATAATTGGCATAACGTATAAAGCATGAAAACAGAAATGGAAAAAATAAAATAACGGAATAAATAACAGAAGCTCAAAAGAGAATGCAAAACAGATTGAAAAAATGCGGCAAATGTTTTGTGAGTTGGTTACTCAACGAGGCAAAAACGGTCGCTCAACGAGGCAAAAACGGTTGCTCAACGAGGCAAAAACCAATAGCTCAGCGAGGTTTGCCGGTCTCTCAACGAAGCAAAACCGATCACTCAACGAGGCAAAACCGGTTACTCAACGAGGCAAAACGGGTCACTGGAGGAAGTTACTCATCTCTAACTCCAAGGCTATGGGACTGATTATCTTTTGTATATAACGCTATAGTCTACCCATTATGTCCTTGAACTGTATGGATAAAGGCACTGTATGGCGAAACGTCTCCTAATACCCAGATGCTGCACATGTGTCTAATTCTTCAGGAAACGGGAATACGAGAGAAACAAGAGCCACACAGTTTGTATACACAGTCAGGAAGTCAACATCAAGATGAACAAAAGTTAATGAAAAATGAAAAAAAAAAAACGCATAGAGGGGGAGGGGGAAATGAAGATCTCAATCGTGAATTGATGGAGTGGATTCGTCAGCGTGGGAGTGAGTCTTAGGCGACCCAAATCAGATCCTTATGGACATACATTCACTGTTAGAGCCGATAAAGTACTCACTATTCAAAACCCTATGGCACTGGATAGTGTACAAGTTACTGTACACGATGTACATAAGAGTACATTTCGGTAATTTAGAGTACATATTTGGAAAATAAATGTTATTCAATTTCAAGGTTCTAGTGTTTCCGCTGTGTATCCTGTTGCTAGTAGTAGATTATAGGACGACCTGGCGGGTTAGATAAGTACCTGAGAGCGTGAGGGAGAGACCCAGGGGAGAGAGTTGTGAGGGAGAGACCCAGGGGAGACAGTTGCGAGGGAGAGACCCAGAGGAGAGAGTTGTGAGGGAGAGACCCAGCGGAGAGAGAAGATGTGAGGGAGAGACCCAGCAGAGAGAGAAGATGTGAGGGAGAGACCCAGCAGAGAGAGAAGATGTGAGGGAGAGACCGAGGAGATGAGATATGAGAGACCGATGGGAGAGATAAGATGTGAGGGAGAGACCGATGGGAGAGATAAGATGTGAGGTAGAGACCGAGGAAAGATATAAGATGTGAGGGAGAGTCCGATGGGAGAGATGAGATGTGAGAGACCGATGGGAGAGATATTATGTGAAGGAGAGACCGATGAGAGAGATAAGATGTAAAGGAGTGACCCAGGGGAGAGAGAAGTTGTGAGGAGGAGACCGAGGGGAGAGATAAGATGTGAGGGAGAGACCGATGGGAGAGATAAGACGTGAGTGAGAGACCGAGGAGGTAATATATGAAGGAGAGATCTATGAGAGAGATAAGATGTGAAGGAGAGACCGATGGGAGAGATAAGATGTGAGGGAGAAACCGATGGGAGAGATAAGACGTAAGGGAGAGGCAGATGGGAGAGATAAGATGTGAAGGAGAGACCGAGGAATATGGGGAGAGATTACAACTGTATCTTAAGATGGTTTCTGTGAACCCTTAGCCCCGGGGTTCCACTTGGTAAATATAATGAACTTCCCTGTGTGTGTGGTGTGTGTGAAAGTGTGTGTGTGATAGTTAGTTAGTTACCATTTTGTCCTAGGCACATGTCGATTAGACACTAGGCCTGTTGTATATATATATATATATATATATATATATATATATATATATATATATATATATATATATATATATATATATATATATTGTGTGTGTGTGTGTGTGTGTATGTGTGTGTGTGTCTGTGTGTGGTGTGTGTGGTGAGTGTGGTGTGTGTGTGTATGTATGTGTTTGTGTCTGTATGTGGTGTGTGTGTGTGTGGTGTATGTGTGGTGTGTGTCTGTGTGTATGTGGTGAGTGTGGTGTGTGTGTTAGTTAGTTACCATTTTGTCCTAGGCACATGTCGATTAGACACTAGGCCTGTTGCATGTATGTGTGTGTGTGTGTAACGAAACACTTCGAAATGTTTCGGCCCCGCTGGGAATTGAACCCGGGCCCTCCGTGCGTGAAGCAAGAGCGCTAGCCACCATGCCATCGGGGCGTGTGTGTGTCTGTGTGTGTATGTGCGTGTGCGTGTGCGTGTGCGTGTGCGTGTGTGTGTGTGTGTGTACTCACCTAGTTGTTGTTGCAGGGGTCACTCTCCCTGCGCCATGAGCTTTATCATACCTATTCTTAAAGCTATGTATGGAACCTGCCTCCACTACATCGCTTCCCAAACTATTCCACTTCCCGACCACTCTGTGACTGAAGAAATACTTCCTAACATCCTTGTGATTCATCTGAGTCTTCAACTTCCAACTGTGTCCCCTTGTTGCTGTGTCCCATCTCTGGAACATTCTGTCCCTGCCCACCTTGTCAATTCCTCTCAGTATCTTATATGTCGTTATCATGTTCCCCTATCTCTCCTGTCCTCCAGTGTCGTCAGGTCGATTTCCCTTAACCTCTCCTCGTAGGACATACCCCTTAGCACCGGGACTAGTCTTGTTGCAAACCTTTGCACTTTCTCTAGTTTCTTTACGTGCTTGGCTAGGTGTGGGTTCCAAACTGGTGCTGCATACTCCAATATGGGCCTAACGTACACAGTGTACAGGGTCCTGAATGCTGTTCTTAGGTTTGCTAGGCGCCCGTATGCTGCAGCAGTTATTTGGTTGATGTGCGTCTCAGGAGATGTGCCTGGTGTGTGTGTGTGTGTGTGTGTGTGTGTGTGTGTGTTGTGTGTGTGTGTGTGTGTGTATGTGTGTGTGTGTGTTTACAAATGTCCATATATATAGTCACGGAAATAGTTATCATGTTGTCCCTCTGTGTGTAGTTACCATTTCTTTTCCCTGTGTGTAGTTATCATGTCTGCTCTCTGTGTGTAGTTATCATGTCTGCTCTCCGTGTGTAGTTATCATGTCTGCTTTCCGTGTGTAGTTATCATGTCACCTCTCTGGTTTAGTGCTTCACCATAAAAAATAAGTCAGATTTCCTTACCTGCTCTAAAAAAAAAAAGAGACGAGAAGAAGAAGAAAAAAGAAATAGAGGAAGAAGCTGAGGAAGAAATAGAAGAAGGCAAGAAGAAGTAAAGGTAACAACAGAAGAAAGGATGTGAAAGAGAAACCTGTTGGAAACCTGCCAGGGAGGGGTGTTGATGCAACAGGAGGAGGAGGAGGAGACTCCTGCTGGAGGGGACAAAGACAACAGGGTGAGGTGCTGATTCTCAGTTGCTGCATGCCTGGAGGAGACAAGGAAGAAGTGTCCCTCAGGTGTAGGAGCTGAGGTGTCCTGAAGGCAAGTGGTGGTCCTTGAAGGGAGGGGGAAGATGGGAATGGAATGGTCGGAGGAAGGGTATCAAGAGGGGGTGGGAAAGGGGAGGTGGTAGGGGGAAGGGGCAGTAGTGGATTATGTGGACCAAGTGAAAGGGAAAGATGACTGGTGGTGAAGGTGGTGGTGGTGGTGGGGATGGTGGTGAGGATGGTGGTGATGGTGGTGGTGATGATGGTGATAGTGGTGGTAGTGGTGGTGGTGATGATGGTGGTGGTGGTGGTGGTGATAGTGGTGGTGGTGATGGTGATAGTAAAAAAGGAGGTGATAGTGATGGTAACAGTATAAAAAAAATTGTGGTAGTAGAAGTGACAGTAGTAGTAGTTATAATAGTAGTAGCAGTAGTAGTAGTACTAAGGAAGTAGTAAGTTCGCCGGTACTGTCCCGGCCCTGGTCTTTTCCATATGGTGACCCAGCAGTAGTAGTAGTAGGGGAGGAGGTAGTAGATATAGAACATTAGGGGCATTACCATTAGGGGCATTACCAATAGACCCCTGGTTGTCTTCAAGAGGGAGCTGGACAGATACCTAAAGTCAGTGCCAGATCAGCCGGGCTGTGGTTCGTACGTTGGACTACGTGCAGCCAGCAGTAACAGCCTCGTTGATCAGGCCCTGATCCACCGGGAGGCCTGGTCATAGACCGGGCCGCGGGGACGTCGATCCCCGGAATACCCTCCAGGTAGGTAGAAGTAGGAGTGCAGGAGAACTATATATCTGAATGCTGTTGGTGGTAGCAGTAGTAACAGTAGTTGTGGTAGTGGTGGTAGTAGTGGTTAAGGTAATGGTGGCGGCAGCAGTATTACTGGTAGTGGGGGGCAGTGAGGATGTGATGGTGGCAGCAGTATTAGTGGTAGTGGGGAGGGAGTGAGGATGTGGTGGTGGCAGCAGTATTAGTGGTAGTGGGGAGGAGTGAGGATGTGGTGGTGGCAGCAGTATTAGTGGTAGTGGGGCAGTGGGATGTGGTGGTGGCAGCAGTATTAGTGGTAGTGGG
This sequence comes from Cherax destructor, assembly GCA_009830355.1. Lineage (NCBI taxonomy): Eukaryota > Metazoa > Arthropoda > Malacostraca > Decapoda > Parastacidae > Cherax > Cherax destructor. The sequence continues at coordinate 52,610 of WNWK01002400.1, forward strand.
AGGGAGTGAGGATGTGGTGTGGCAGCAGTATTAGTGGTAGTGGGGAGGGAGTGAGGATGTGGTGGTGGCAGCAGTATTAGTGGTAGTGGGGGCAGTGGGATGTGATGGTGGCAGAGTATTAGTGGTAGTGGGGAGGAGTGAGGATGTGGTGTGGCAGCAGTATTAGTGGTAGTGGGGAGGAGTGAGGATGTGGTGGTGGCAGCAGTATTAGTGGTAGTGGGGGCAGTGAGGATGTGGTGGCAGCAGATAGTGGTAGTGGGGCAGTGAGGATGTGGTGGTGGCAGCAGTATTAGTGGTAGTGGGGAGGGAGTGAGGATGTGGTGGTGGCAGCAGTATTAGTGGTAGTGGGGGGCAGTGTGGATGTGGTGGTGGCAGCAGTATTAGTGGTAGTGGGGAGGGAGTGAGGATGTGGTTGTGGCAGCAGTATTAGTGGTAGTGGGGAGGGAGTGAGGATGTGGTGGTGGCAGCAGTATTAGTGGTAGTGGGGGGCAGTGAGGATGTGGTGGTGGCAGCAGTATTAGTGGTAGTGGGGAGGGAGTGAGGATGTGGTGGTGGCAGCAGTATTAGTGGTAGTGGGGGCAGTGTGGATGTGGTGGTGGGGGCAGTGAGGATGTGGTGGTGGCATCAGTATTAGTGGTAGTGGGGGCAGTGAGGATGTGGTGGTGGTAGCAGTATTATTGGTAGTGGGGGCAGTGAGGATGTGGTGGTGGTAGCAGTATTATGGTAGTGGGGGCAGTGAGGATGTGGTGGTGGCAGCAGTATTAGGGGTAGTGGGGGCAGTGAGGATGTGGTGGTGGCAGCGGTATTAGTGGTAGTGGGGGCAGTGAGGATGGTGGTGGCAGCAGTATTAGTGGTAGTGGGGGGCAGTGAGGATGTGGTGGGGTTGATGCTGAGAGTTCGGGTGGTGGGAGTTGGCGGGAGAGCGAGGTGAGGAGGGGAAAGGCAATAGATAATAAGAGAGGAATGCAGATGACAGGTTAAAAAACAGAAGCATGTTATTTACGACTCCTGAGAGGAGGAGGAGGAAGAAGGAGAAGGAAAAAATGATGATAGGAAGAGCTAAAGTATAAGCAGTCATATACACTCAAAATAATAAAGTGAAGAGAAGAGAGAGAGAGAGAGAGACGATAATAAATGAGAGACAAGACAGAAGTAGAGAAACACGTCAATGATAGCGGTTGGAGATAGAGAGAGAGAGAGAGAATGAAGGGAGGGAAGGTAGTCCAAAACAACACGAAGTGGGGGAGGGAGAGACAGAAGGAGCAAGAGATATGGAATATGAGAAAAATCCAGAAAAAAAAAGAAACAGAGAGAGAGAAAAGGAATAAAAGAGACAGATGGAGTTAGAGAGAGACCAAAAGAGAGAAGTGAGAGAAAGGTGGAGAAAAGACTGATTGCAGGGAGAGAAAGAAGCAGCAAAATAAGCATGGCAGGAAAGAAACGAAAGAGGTAGGGAGTGAAACACTGAAGAACAACGTAACAAAAAGAAACATACTTGAAAGGTATATACATGCCCGGTATACAGGTATATACATGCCCAGTATACATACACACTATACACCATGCAACACGTGGAGGGAAAAAATACACATAGCTACAAGTGCCACGATATACACTGGCCCACTAATTTCTAACTTACTTATACATGCAAACTCTGCACCCTCTCCACCACGACCAGGGAGAGCGAGGCAGAGAAAGCGAGGTAGAGAGAGCGAGGGAGAGAGACCGAGGGAAAGAGACCGAGGGGGCGAGAAATATCTAAAGTTTTAACTTAATAGGGTGATGGAAGGCAAAGTGGGAAGACGTGGAGGAGGTGTTGATGGTGGGAGGGAAGAAGAAAGAGGGAGGAGCGGCCAGTGATGATGAAAGGAAGAAGGGGAGGAAAGAACGATTATGGAGATAGGAAGGAAAATTACGAGGTGTAGAAAGGAGAGGGGGAAGGGGGAGGGAAGGAAGGAGGGAGGGTGAGAGAGAGTGTTAAAGTATGCTCTGTTAAAGTGCGTTAATCCGCAAAATATTCACTGTAAGAAATCAGCAAAGTTCTCCAAAAGGAAGAAAGAAGAAACAGACTGATCACCAGAAGCTGACAAGACTGACAAAGTCAGGAAGTCCCAAAAGCTGACAAGACTGACAAGGTGTGGAACTTCAACTGTCTAACCAACAAGACATCGTAAGCCTAAAGGAGAACTGAGTGCCAAAAATCATCACTGGAAACATAAACAGAACTCTCTAGGACCCCAAATATGTTGACAGTGTTCTCAGCCAGCACCGGAAATCTTAGCACACTGAGAAGGACCCACTGTTGTGGTAGCATCTTCGGCCATCCATGGAAATCCTAGAAGTCCTTGAGAATCCTCTTGTGGTCATAATATCCTCAGCTGACCGCAACATTGGTCCATCACAAGACTGGGTGGTGTCACCGGGAGACCGTCTGGGTGTTGATGCCTTCACTTCAACACCCCTTCAGAAGAGCTGCCTTCATGACGATAAACAACATTTTATAAACCACGGTACGGATTGAATGAGGGAAAAGGGGGAATTGAACCCATGGTAACTGAATCCTAAAACTCCAGGCCAGGTCATGAGTTCAAACCCCACCTGCTCCGTGGTTTGTTTACAATCGTGTATTAGAATTTCGCGAGTGAAGAACACTTTATCTGAAGAACAGTGGCTCCCTTACCTTTCCTTGAGGGGACAACCTGAGTGCCTTTCTTCCCTCAGGAGTTGTGTGACCCTACGAGATTAGAGCTTTTCCAGGAATTTAATTAGTAATTTCAACGTCGATTTGTCTTGTTGAGAACTAAGATTGTCGTCTCCATATGCAGTTGCTGCAGCTAACACATGCAGCTGCTGCAGCTAACACATGCAGCTGTTGCAGCTGAGGATGATCTAGCTGAGAGAGATTACACATATCAAAACACTCTGAGGAATTAACCACAACTTAATATCAACTTCAAAGCTGACGAATTATGCTCCGCGTTTTTTGCTACAAGTTAAATTTTTTTCCAACGAGGTCGTGGTTACATCATCAAAGTTTTGAGTGGAGAGGAAGGTGGCGTGAAGGAGGAGGTGGGCGTGAAGGAAGAGGAGGATGTGGGCGTGAAGGAAGAGGAGGAGGTGGGCGTGAAGGAAGAGGAGGAGGTGGGCGTGAAGGAAGAGAAGGTGGGTGTGAAGGAAGAGAAGGAGGTGGGTGTGAAGGAAGAGGAGGTGGGTGTAAAGGAAGAGGAGGAGGTGGGCGTGAAGGAAGAGGAGGTGGGCGTGAAGGAAGAGGAGGAGGAGGTGGGCGTGAAGGAAGAGGAGGTGGGCGTGAAGAAAGAAGAGGAGGTGGGTGTGAAGGATCAAGGTGGGCGTGAAGGGTCGAGGATGTAGGCGTGAAGGAACAAGAGGAAGGTGGGCGTGAAGGAACAAGAGGAAGGTGGGCGTGGAGAAACAAGAGGAAGGTGGGCGTGGAGAAACAAGAGGAAGGTGGGGTGGAGGATCGGAAAAAAAACATCAAGGCTATAATCCCTCTTATACAAGGAGTAGTGCATAAATAGCAACACTCTTCTTGCCGAATAAGGCAAGCAAACATTTCTGTATGCAATAATCTCGCAAAAATAATTCTGAACCTAACGTCAAAAATATATTTTATTGTGTTTGTTTATTATTAAATTATTGTAAACTTATGTAAAATATATTTAGTTGGATTACGCTAAATTAAATTGCGCTTGTTATAATAAGTTTAAGTAAGTTTTCTAAAATTCTTTTGGTACAAAATTATTAATTTTTACATTAACATAAATGAAAAATATATATCTATAAACGTATAAGAGAAAATTTTAGAAAGGACTTAATTTTAAATGAGTTTCTGCTAATTGATCAATTTTACCTATTCGGCACGACATATATAAAACACATGCAATTTTGGTATGCGATGATATTAGATACACGCACGATAGTACGTAAGGATATGATTTTCACTGTTAACATAAGAACATAAGAAAGAAGGAACACTGCAGCAGGCCTACTGGCCCATGCGAGGCAGGTCCAAATCTCCAACGGCTTAAGCCAATGCCCCGACCCAGCCAGGTCAGGTTACATTCACTTAAGGAAGGAGCACTGCATCTGACCTAGTAGCACAACCTAGTCAGGACCAATTCACACCCAACCGCACCCACTCGTATAATTGTCCAGCCGACCACCTGGTCAGGTCACTTCCACTTAAGGAATTAGTACAGGTCAGGTTACATTCACTTAAGGAAGGAGCACTGCATCTGACCTAGTACAAGCTCACACCCATCCACACCCACTCATGTATTTATCTAACCTATTTTTAAAACTACACAACGTCTTAGCATCTATGACGGTACTCGGGAGTTTGTTCCACTCATCCACAACTCTATTACCAAACCAGTGCTTTCCTATATCCTTCCTGAATCTGAACTTTTCCAACTTGAAACCATTGCTGCGAGTCCTGTCTTGGTTGGATATTTTCAGCACGCTATTTACATCCCCTTTGTTTATTCCTGTTTTCCATTTGTACACCTCAATCATATCCCCCTAATTCTACGCCTTTCTAGAGAGTGCAGATTCAGGGCCCTCAGTCTATCCTCATAGGGAAGATTTCTGATACATGGGATCAACTTTGTCATCCTCCTCTGTACGTTTTCCAGTGCATTTATATCCATTCTGTAATACGGTGACCAGAACTGTGCAGCATAATCTAAATGAGGCCTAACCAAAGATATATAGAGTTGAAGAACAACCTGAGGACTTCTGTTATTTATACTTCTTGATATGAAGCCAAGGATTCTGTTAGCTTTATTGCGAACACTTATGCACTGTTGTCTAGGCTTCAGATTACTACTAACCAGAACTCCTAAATCCTTCTCGCAATTACAAGTAATAAGATCTATATTATTCAGCTTATATGTGGCATGGTTATTGTCCTGCCCAACATTTAGAACTTTGCATTTGTTTACATTAAACTGCATCTGCCACTTCTCCGACCACTGCATCAGTCTATTCAAATCATCCTGGAGTGCTCTAATGTCCTCGTTTGAATGAATTGGACGGCCTATTTTGGTGTCATCAGCAAATTTACTTATGCTACTATTTATTCCCTCATCTATGTCGTTTATGTAAATTGTAAACAACAGGGGCCCAAAACTGCCCTGTGGAACACCGCTTGAGACACGCCCCCATTCTGATTTCTCTCCATTTATGCAAACTCTCTGCCGCCTATTAGTCAACCATGCCTCTACCCAGGAAAAAATTTCTCCTCCTATTCCGTGTGCCTTAAGTTTCCTCAGTAGCCTCTGTAGCATAGGACTTTCCTTCTTAAAGAATGTTATGCTTTAAAATCACTAATAAGGACTCAATTTTAATGGGCTCAAATATCTTACTGTCATGGGCTCAAATATCTCACTATCATGGGCTCAAATATCTCACTGTCATGGGCTCAAATATCTCAATGTCATGGGCTCAAATATCTCATTGTCATGGGCTCAAGTATCTCAATGTCATTAGCTCAAATATCTCACTGTCATGGGCTCAAATATCTCAATGTCATGGGCTCAAATATCTCATTGTCATGGGCTCAAATATATTACTGTCATGGGCTCAAATATCTCACTGTCATGGGCTCAAATATCTCACTGTCATGGGCTCAAATATCTCACTGTCATGAGCTCAAATATCTCACTGTCATGGGCTCAAATATCTCAATGTCATGGGCTCAAATATCTCATTGTCATGGGTTCAAATATCTCATTGTCATGGGCTCAAATATCTCAATGTCATGGGCTCAAATATCTCAATGTCATGGGCTCAAATATCTCAATGTCATGGGCTCAAATATCTCATTGTCATGGGCTCAAATATCTCAATGTCATGGGCTCAAATATCTCAATGTCATGGGCTCAAATATCTCATTGTCATGGGCTCAAATATCTCACTGTCTTGAAGGTGATCACTAAGGAGGTGTAGTACAGAGCCAGAGACTCCTAGTGTTGGTAGTTTTGTCAAGAGTCTCTGGTGCCATACTCGGTGGAAAGCACCAGCAGTGTCCAGTGCAGCTACACACCTGATCTTGGATTCATCCAGTGACTGGTGCCACATAGTGGAGAGGTTTAACAGCAGATCAGCAGCAGAAGAGCAACGACCCCTTGCTGAAGCCTCTCCCTCACCTACCGGACCCCTTAACATAAGAACATAAGAAAAATGGAACACTGCAGCAGACCTACTGGCCCATGCGAGGCAGGCCCAAGTCTCCAACCGGCTTAAGCCAATGCCCCGACCCAGCCAGGTTAGGTTACATTCACTTAAGGAAGGCGCACGGCATCTGACCTAGTAGCACAAAGCTAGTCAGGACCAACTCACACCCACCCGAACCCACTCTTATATTTATCTAGCCGACCACCTGGATTTAACCCCCTCCAGGTAAACTCCAGGTAGTCAGGTCACTTCCACTTAAGGAATTAGTACTGCATCTGACCTAGTAGCACAAGCTAGTCAGGTCCAACTCACACCCACCCACACCCACTCATGTATTTATCTAACCTATTTTTAAAACTACACAACGTCTTAGCTTCTATGACGGTACTCGAGAGTTAGTTCCACTCATCCACAACTCTTTTACCAAACCAGTGCTTTCCTATATCCTTCCTGAATCTGAACTTTTCCAACTTGAAACCATTGCTGCGAGTCCTGTCTTGGCTGGATATTTTCAGCACGCTATTTACATCCCCTTTATTTATTCCTGTTTTCTATTTATACACCTCAATCATATCCTCCCTAATTCTACGCCTTTCTAGAGAGGGAAGATTTATTGCTGAAGTCTCTCCCTCACCTTGCTGAAGCCTCTCCCTCACCTTGCTGAAGCCTCTCCCTCACCTACCGGACCCCTTGCTGAAGTCTCTCCCTCACCTTGCTGAAGCCTCTCCCTCACATTGCTGAAGCCTCTCCCTCACCTTGCTAAAGCTTCTCCCTCACCTTGCTAAAGCTTCTCCCTCACCTTGCTGAAGTCTCTCCCTCACCTTGCTGATGCCTCTCACTCACCTTGCTGAAGCCTCTCTCTCACCTACCGGACCCCTTGCTGAAGCCTCTCCCTCACTTACCGGATATTGCAACACCAGCCTGACTTTCTCTCCTCTTTGTGTATCTCTCCCTCTCCTCCATCACACTATTTATTTGCCTTCTCAATTGCCCTCCATTTCACACCCTTTCTTCCTTGCTTCCCTCCCTCTCTCTCTTTCTCTCTCTCTCATTCTCTCTCACACACTCTCTTTCCCAATTCCTAACCTCTCTTCCTTTCTTGCATTCCACCTGCCTTGTTTTCCCCTTTTTTTCTCTCCCTTCCTCCATCTCTCTCACATTCCCTCCTACACATTCGCCCTGAACTTGCTTGTATTATTTTTATTATCATCCTTTCCATTTCTCTGTAGAGCCCATAGTGTTTTCCATTTCTTCCTTATTACGTTGTTAATTCTTTCCCTTTCTTCCTTATTACGTTGTTAATTCTTTCCCTTTCTTCCTTATTACGTTGTTAATTCTTTCCCTTTCTTTGTTGTATCTTTCCTAAACGTTCACCTTTTCCAAGTATCTTTCATACTTCCTTCCCTTTCAATAAATATTTTAATTTACACATTATCTTTCGTCCAGTAAAAGGGCAGAGAGAGGCAGGGGTGGGGAGAGGCAGAGACGGGGAGAGGCAAGACGGGAGAGGCAGAGACGGGGAGAGGCAAGAGCGGGGAGAGGCAGAGACGGGGAGAGGCAAGAGCGGGGAGAAGCACCAATCGGTGAAACAGGCAAATTATCGTTCAAAGATCGCTTCCTCTACTTCAAATAGGATTCCTGGACAATCCCTTCCCGGAGGAGAAATAAATAGCATGAGAACTACAGGGGTAGTGGCAGGGGAAGTGGGGGGTAGATGCAGGGGTTGTGGAGGATAGAAACAGGGAAGAGGATCTAGAATCAGGTTGTCGTAGTGGTAATAGCAGCAGGAAGACTAGAAAAACTCGGATTGATATATATATATATATATATATATATATATATATATATATATATATATATATATATATATATATATATATATATATATATATAGCGAGAGAGAGAGATCTTTTCCCTTCACCCATCCCCTGTTTTGGAACATTCACATATACAGACGATTCATTGCACCTTACATTTATTTATCTCTCTGTTTTCCTCATTTGTACGTATGGATTGCTGAGGGTCACTAGCAACAACACTGTGACGGGGCTGTCACAGTGGAAAGCTCTGTTCCTCAAGGCACGGTCCTCGCCCCACTTCTGTTTCTCAATCTTATACCGACACTGACAAGTACATAAATCATTGCACCTTAACATCATGACATAAATCATAGAACTGTAACATCACATAAATTATAGCACTGTAACATCACATAAATCATAGCACTGTAACATCACATAAATCATAGCACTGTAACATCACATAAATCATAGCACTGTAACATCATGACATCAGAAACTAGGTCTCTGCCACTTGCTAGGTCTCCTCCCTCACTTGCTAGGTCTCCTCCCTCACTTGCTAGGTCTCCACCACGTGCTAAGTCTCCGCCACTTGCTAAGTCTACGCCACTTGCTAAGTCTCCGCCACTTGCTAAGTCTCCGCCACTTGCTAGGTCTCCTTCGTCACTTGCTAGGTCTTCTCCATCACTTGCTAGGTTTCCACCACTTGCTAGGTCTTCTCCATCACTTGCTAGGTCTCCTCCACCACTTGCTAGGTCTCCTCACTTGCTAGGTCTCCTCCAGCACTTGCTAGGTCTCCATCACGTGCTAAGTCTCCGCCACTTGCTAAGTCTACGCCACTTGCTAAGTCTCCGCCACTTGCTAGGTCTCCTTCGTCACTTGCTAGGTCTTCTCTATCACTTGCTAGGTTTCCACCACTTGCTAGGTCTTCTCCATCACTTGCTAGGTCTCCTCCACCACTTGCTAGGTCTCCTCCATCACTTGCTAGGTCTCCTCACTTGCTAGGTCTCTTACCTCACTTGCTAGGTCTCCTCCACCACTTGCTAGGTCTTCTCAGCACGTTATAAACAGTGCCTGTAGAGATTACATTAAAAACGGCTGTCAAAGGTATTTTAGCCATCTAAATACTGTGGTAGAGGGCAGGAATACACACTAGCCTGGCTTTGTGTTCGAGCCTAGTCCATTCATCCCTGATGATGCAGTATAATGAACCATCAAAGTATCGTGAGTACTTGTCACTAATAGGAATCAACGTGTAAGGATTCTCCAGACTTTGGTATGAGGTCCTCTTCAGCAGATTCTGGAAAAAAGAACCAACGAACGATGAGGGAAACAAAGGGAACGTCTTGCATTTCTCTCCATCTGGATCAATTTCTGTTATGATGCAATGTGTTAGTAATTAGTAAAGGAATAAATAATTTCTTCCTAAAGAGTGGTGGAGGAGAAGAGGAGAAGTTACTTCAGTGGATGTGTGAGTGGAGGAGAGACCTCGGTGGCGCGGCCATCTTTGAACACAGTGTTGGCAACGTATTTACATAACGGGAGCTGCAAGAGACGTTCTACACCCACATATTTCACCGCTATGCAAAGCACCACCCACAACCACCTCACACACCACCCCATAACACCCACAACCACCTCACACACCACCCCATAACACCCACAACCTCCTCACACACCACCCTATAACACCCACAACCTCTCCTCACATACCACCCCGTAACACCCACAACCTCCATCCACTTTGTAACACCCACTGTGGGAAATCAAGGAGTCGGCTGATTTCCCGAACAGTTATTTAAGCTAAGTTAGAGTTAGACATATAGTAATTTGGCTCAGTACCTACAATTACTCCCTACAAAATTGACACCAGTGGGCTCTTGTACCAACCGCTAACAAGGGCCCGCTGCCTACCCATGCTAGTCACAAGAAAGATAAGCGGGAGTGAACAGGCAGACGTCTAGACTCTGCCAACTTGTGCCAATCTATTACTCTCTAGTTACAGGGCCACTCACCCTATACTAGGCCAGCACAGTAAAATAGCCTGACACTCGTTAACACTTTACACTGCGAATTAGATAACATTTCACTACAATAATCGGCTTCCTCGCACACACATTCCGTTTCTCTGTCTATTTTCCTACGTAATATTATTAAAAACTGAGGTATTGCGTCACCAGTTGTCCAGCAACTCCAAAATCTAATAAGACTGAAATTTCTTTATAACGTGCGCTAAACCCTCGTGGGGCATTTACTGTTCTATACCAGATAGAGTCTAGAGCACAAGAATGAGTAGAATCACAAGAGATTAAAATGCAAAAAAAAATATATATATATATACGACAGCCTCCATTCCCTCTTAATAACTCCTCTGACATGAATGTCTCATCGTATCTAACAATAAACATTTCTCTTATGAACAGAAAGGTGAACTGGGGGCTCGAACCGTGGTCCCGAGATTAACGGGAACAGTGTTTTCGGTTCGAGGTCATCCCCATCGTCATCCACCTGTCTGTTTATGCACTGACAGTCGCTCATTACGACTTAAATTGAGTTTATTTCCCATAACAGTTTACCCAACTTCCTTTCTCAGGCGCAGGATCACTGGAGGATCCAGGAATTCTCCTGTATGGGATGGGGGATCCTTCGTGTCTGAGCCGAGGTGGGTGTGTTAACCACCAAGAGGAACCATCTGTCCAGGAATTCATGGAGCTTAAATTTTGAGAAATTTAGATTTTTATAGTCGTAATGACAACTTAATAAGTAACAAAAATCAGTGTTAATCAAGAGGACTATGAATTTTACATGATAACCAAATAGGTACACCCATATTATTTTCATTCTCAATATACTATTAACACACTAACACCTTCGTGTGTTAGTGTGGCTAGTTAATGATACAAGTCGGACCGAAACGTCGTCATAAGTTTCTCCTACGTAAGGGTTATTTGTGCAAAGTGTCATATTAAAAATTATGAAAAAAAAAAATCATTAAAATAATATGCAAATATAATATATTTGCTATTTTACCAGTCAGTGAGAGTAGCTAGCAGCTTCCACGTCTAGCATTAGTAAATAACTGACAATTTCATATACAACCTATATGAATTATTATTTAGGCCCCTTAGGCCTACTGTGCAAGTAACAGCCTCCGATTTCCATATTTAGCAAATCGTTCAATAATACTGTCCACGTAGATTAAAATGTCATGACTGTGAAGCTTTGCCAGTTTAAACAGTCATTCCTCAGTCACGCCAGTCACGCCAGTCACGCCAGTCACTAGTCATGTTTTTAACTTATGCAAAGCAGTAATGTTCAACACCAGCTACACTGACAGCTAAGTTTTCAACTTTAGTAAATCAGTAAAGTAACAGTCATCATCCACTACACTGACAATTTTACAAATGTTTACAGTAAGTCATAAATGTTTACTTCTAACATTAATTACATTCATTTAATGCGTCCAGAGGATAATATGATATGTTTTATTTTTGTCCATCCGTCTCACACCCCATAGATCAACATCACCTTGAAACTGATGTTTATTATGACCACCGAACCTTCTTATAAATAATTTTTACCACAGTGACGCCAGATAACTTCTTATATCATCAGATTAAATTCGAGTTTTTTAATGGGTACTAAAAATTTTCCCTGTGTGATTGTCCTGATATTCTTCAGGGAATTTTAACATGAGGGACCAATATTTTTTTTTTTTTTTAATATTTTGAAATGCCACCTTATTCTATTTCCTTTTTTTTTTTTTAGCTCGTCAATCTTTATTGAAAGATTGTAAAAGACTTTCAGAGTGACCCAGAAAAGGGAAGCCATGTTGTTTTCTCTCGGATTAATGTAAAATTTTTATATGGGGGAAAAAAACACGACTTGCCCACAGTGGTAATTTACAATAATTACAAAAACACGACCTGCCCTCTGTGGTAATGAAATAAAAAAATAACTAAAAAGAGTACGACTTTTCCACTGCGGTAATGCACATATTTTTTATATTAAAAAACACGACCTGCCCTCTGTGGAAACGTACAATTTTGTAAATAATAAAAAAATACGACCTGCCCACTGTGGAAATTGTACATTTCCACATTGGGCAGGTCGTATTTTTTTATTTACTGTAAGTAATAATTTATTTATTGTAAATAATAAAAAAATACGACCTGCCCACTGTGGAAATGTTCAATTTTGTAAATAATAAAAAATATACGACCTGCCCACTGTCGTTACCGCATATACGAATTTTTATATAAAAACACGACCTGCTGACTCAGCAAGGCTGGTGGACCACGACTCATTCTTGTTGACACACGTTTGTTAAAGATTTCTTGACGCTCATTCAGCTTCCTCTGTTTCCCCCACCTCCTCCACACCCCCCTAAACCCCACCCTTCCCCACCGTTTCTACCTGTGTCCCCTGTGTACACCACGTATGTAGATCTACAGTCTTCCCATTTATGTCCTGGAATTTGTATTGAAAAAACCACTGGAGGGCGAAACGTCTACAAATAAAGATACCTAATTGTTCACCATGTGATGGAACATGAGAGGGAAACATAAACTAGCTTTTGTTCCATATAACCATTACATTAAATATAGCCGCACACTGCGGATGGGATATTCAATCCATCTTCTCCGTCATTTATTCCTCCTCCCTCTTCCATCCCCTTCCCTCCTCCACCGTCCTTCCCTCCCCTCCCCTTCTCCACTTTCCACAGGCTTCCTCCATTCCATTCATAAAGGCTTTATGAGCTCATTGGTGAATTCATCACCCGTTAACGTTGTGAATTAAGCGTCTATATGTCCAGCGTTATTTTAGCCTTCACACGGTGACCCAGATAACCTCGCTCCCCTGTAAAGCCAAATGACATAATGATAACGCATTTACCTGCCCGGGCTCTTTACCTTCCTGGGGTAATTTATTTTCTCTCGCTGAGGCCAAAGTTTGTACAAGCGCGTGCTCGTGCGAGCAACTTCCCCCTCCCTCACTTCCCCCTCCCTCACCCGCTTCTGGTAGGCCTAATGGCTTTCCCCTGTAAATTTAACAAATACAAATTTCAGTGGAAAAAAAATGAAGCTGGGGAAAATTTCGTGAAGGAAAAGTTGATTAACTACCAGAGTACCTGGCAGTACCTGTACAGACCAGGCCAGGAGCTGTGACTCGACTCCTCCAGCAACAGGAGCTGACAATTAATCTCATATACAATATATATATATATATATATATATATATATATATATATATATATATATATATATATTATAATATGCTAGGAATTCAAGAGCAGGCGAAATAGGTTCGAGTCTCCGTCGGCCAGAGATCAGTGTTTATATATATATATATATATATATATATATATATATATATATATAAAGAGAGAGAGAGAGAGAGAGTACAACCTTGATGTCAAGGGAGGTTCCTTCACGCTGGTGAGAGGCTCTTAATCTAGGGAATTGGATCTGTGCTCCGGTTCCCTGAACTGAGCCTGAATGCCTTCCATCCCTTCCCCCACAAGCACTGTATAATCCCGACGGGTTTAGCGCTTCCCCATAGTAATAATAATAATAATAATAATAATAATAATAATAATAATAATAACCTTGCTGTATTTAAGTGAACAAAGGGGAAAACGATCATAACATTCCGTTTTTTCCTTACATCCTTTCTAATTCTAAACTTATTTGGATCTATTTCAACTATTGTCCTCCTATTTTCAACTATTGGATCTATTTCAACTATTGTCCTCCTAGTTTCAACTACTGGATCTATTTCAACTATTGTCCTCCTAGTTTCAACTACTGGATCTATTTCAACTATTGTCCTCCTATTTTCAACTACTGGATCTATTTCAACTATTGTCCTCCTATTTTCAACTATTGGATCTATTTCAACTATTGTCCTCCTAGTTTCAACTACTGGATCTATTTCAATTATTGTCCTCCTATTTTCAACTATTGGATCTATTTCAACTATTGTCCTCCTATTTTCAACTATTGGATCTATTTTAACTATTGTCCTCCTATTTTCAACTACTGGATCTATTTCAACTATTGTCCTCCTATTTTTAACTACTGGATCTATTTCAACTATTGTCCTCCTATTTTCAACTACTGGATCTATTTCAACTATTGTCCTCCTATTTTCAACTACTGGATCTATTTCAACTATTGTCCTCCTATTTTCAACTACTGGATCTATTTCAACTATTGTCCTCCTATTTTCAACTACTGGATCTATTTCAACTATTGTCCTCTTATTTTCTACTACTGGATCTATTTTAACTATTGTCTTCCTATTTTCAACTATTGGATCTATTTTAACTATTGTCCTCCTATTTTCAACTACTGGATCTATTTCAACTATTGTCCTATTTTCGACTACTGGATCTATTTCAACTATTGTCCTCCTCAGCCACTCCGTTTACATCATCTTTATTCCAGTCTTCCCTGCACATGAGGCCTGGTCACAGAGCGGGCCGCGGGGGCGTTGACCCCCGGAACTCTCTCCAGGTAATCTCTCTAGGAAACACTTGAAGTCTCTCCTCGCTCCACGTCTCCCAACACAGTGTAAGGTTCAGGATCCTCCGTCACTGGGGACAAATGATTAAAATCTCTATTCCCAGTGATGCAAATTAAAAACTTTCACAGTATCCCGGGAGAGTGGTTACCCATGTGTTGAGGGATTAATGCAATCAGACGATTATTAATTCCTCTTTCTGAACAAGTGACAGGCGGCCTTTTTTTTTGTGTGTGTGTGTGCAGATGACCCTCATGCCGACAAGTGGCCAGAAGTAGTTAAATTTAGGTATGCCTTTAATGGTACAACGTTTCGCCCCCGTAATGGTACGTTTCGCCTCCTTTAATTGTACAACGTTTTGCCCCGTTCAATGTTTCTCCTCCTTTAATTGTATAACGTTTCCCCCCCCCTTTAATGGTACAACGTTTCGACCCCATAATGGTACAATGTTTTGCCCCTTTAATGATGCAACGTTTCGCCCCCTTTAATATTACAACATTTCGCCACTTTAATGGTATAACGTTTCTCCTCTTTTATGATACAAAGTTTTGCCCATCTAATAGTACGTTTTGTCCCTTTTAATGGTACATTTTTTCCCCCCTTTTAATGATAAAACGTTTCGCCCAGGGGGGATGGAGAATTTATGAAGCACATAGGAAATGGTCAGGTGAACGATGAGGACAGAGACACATGTGTAACACCTAGGTGTGTTTATTGAGAGAGGAAGTGCCCAAAACTATTAATCTCTTTATTTGATCAATTGATTGGGCGAAACGGGTCTCGGTAAAGACACCAAGGTGTTTCACCTGCGTGAAACACCTATTATATACCTATGATCCAATAAGACAGCAAGAAATGCAACAGTAGAGAGGCACTGCTGGAGGGCCTGCACGGTGTCTTATAAGTCTGCGTTGCTCAAAGACGGCTCAGAGATGGCCCTGGGAGATGAGTGCCACCAACGTAAAGAAGCCACTAGTCTCATGAAAGGTGCTGGATAGTTCGATAGTCTAAAACATCGGACAGTCCTGTTTAATTTTGTTATTTTAATGCAATAACGGTGTGGTTTTTCTCACGCCATGAAGTTGGCGTGGGACTTGCTGCATTGCACTCCAGCGTTACTGATGCTGCGGTTCAAGACTCGCGAGAGAGCCAGCGTTACTGGTGCTGCGGTTCAAGACTCGCGAGAGAGCCAGCGTTACTGGTGCTGCGGTTCAAGACTCGCGAGAGAGCATCATTTTAGAACCGGTACTGTTTTTAATTCTTACGAATGATATACCAGATGGGAGTCAAGTGTATCCCTGTTTGCTGAGGATGCAGAACTAATAAGAATAAAAACAGATGAACACGGGAGGGGAAGAGGGGGGAGGAAGGCTATAAACGGATCTGGAGAAACTGTTGAATTAGTGTGCATTATTCTTGAGATGTGGAACATAGAGAGAAAGTGGGAGAAAGTGGGAGAGAGAAAGTGGGAGAGGGAGAGTGGGAGAGGGAGAGTGGGAGAGGGAGAGGGGAAGGAGGGAGGATAGGATTACTTAAACGAGCAGGAGAACCTGGAAATGAGGGCAGGTAAGAGGAAGAGATTGGAAGTAATGAGAGTAGATGAACGAAAAATATGGGAGGAAATACCTAGAGCAATAAATGGAGGATTAAACGAATGGTGGGAGGAGGAGGAAGACGAGGAAGAAACAGCGAGGAGGAGGAAATTGAAGAGGACGAAGAGGAAGGTAAAACAGGGAGGTTGGAGGAGGGGAAAAAAGGGAGAGGAGTTTAAGGATGATGATGAGGAAGGCGATTAGTGTCCTCTTGAAATTAAGGAGTCGAGACTGGAGTCCCAGGGTGAGATAGAAGTACTAAAAGCCTTTCCTCTTCCTATCTTCCCTCCCCATTACCTCCCCTTCCTCTACTAGCCCCTTTCTTCCTTTTTCTATCCTCCTTTTCTCTCTCCCTCTCCTAACCATCACCTTCACCTTCCTCTAGATTCACGTCTTGGAATTAGCTCTTAGTATGACTGCCTTTCTTTACTTCATACCCTTCCCATCTCTTATTTTATACCCCTCCCTTAAAATATTTTAAACCCTCCCTTCTAGTAATTTAAACCCTCCCTTCCATTAATTTAAACCCTCCCTTCCAATATTTTAAACCCTACCTTCTATGCAAAACCCTTCTATGTAATTACACATATATACATATACGCACACAAATACATACACATACGCATACATATGAAAGTGCACATACATACATAAATTCTTAGGTATAAACACACACACACACATACACATTTTTATGTTTTTCTGCACCAAAACATTTTGACCACCCTTCTATATTTCTTTTGCATGCATTGAGTTAGAGAGGGCTGGGCTTATGGATTATGGGGGATACCTTTCCCAAAACTTGCACCAACCAAACAACATCTAGTTACATTTATATTTAGCCCTAAAAGTGGGCATGATGTGTTCGATTTTCTCAGAGTTTTCATAATGGTGGAAAGTGTGTTCACACTGGCTGTCGCCCGCTGCTCTGTCTCTTGTTTATGGTCGTTCGAGAGTTCAGAATCTGTGAGTTTTGCCGAACAAGCTGGTGAGTGACGCCTCCAGTGACCTCCTACACACTCACTCACTCACTCACTCACTCTCTCTCTCTCTCTCTCTCTCTCTCTCTCTCTCTCTCTCTCTCTCTCTCTCTCTCTCTCTCTCTCTCTCTCTCTCTCTCTCTCTCTCTCTCTCTCTCTCTCTCTCTCTCTCTCTCTCTCTCTCTCTCTCATTGCACAGCAATTATAAAGGGAGTACATGCTAGTCCTTACTCTTCTTCTTCTCACCTTATTCACAATTTGGTCACATCCTGGTAATGTTCTCGTTGGTGTGGCGAGACTTACATCTTACTTTCTATGGACTTACACTCTATAGACTTACACTCTCGGAGTTTTATATAGAATTAGGAAGAGTTGACATTTTCTGGGTGTGTATCGTGAGACTCTTTTTATGCCCAAGTTCCAGAGTATAACTCTTTATTTAACTATTTCAGTTTGATATCTGCGTAATGTCGTAGTCGAGAACTGAATGTTACTGAACTTAGTTTCAGTGATTTGAAATTTTTGTGACTTTTATAGAGGCAAAGGTTTGTTCACTAGCTCAGTCGTTTTTTTTTCACCTCTGCGTCCTTGGCAGCTGTTGTGCTGTTTACGGGTGCTGTTGTGCTGTTTACGGGTGCTGTGTGCTGCTAACTGCTGCTTCGTGATGTGGTTTGATCTCTTATCTCAGCAAGCTGTGATTTATTCATTCTCATGTTGAATGTGACATTATTTAGGCACGTGTTCCCATGTGTCAGTCATTACATTGCGTCTGTTCTCCACAGTTATATATTCCTGTATCAACACACAGGAAAGAATAACATACAAAGTAACCTGACAAATGGCTCAGATTCTACCACTGATTGTACAGTCTTAGCCTTATTATTAGTTATTATTCTTACTGCTGCAAAGATAACGTTCCATATTTTCAATATATATTTCTCCCTCTAGACCTTTCTCTCCAGTTAACAAACTTTACAGTGTAAATTTCCATTGCCCTTGCTATAACCTCTTGTTATTAGGCTTCACAGTTAAGGTGCTAATGCATACTTAGTAAGTTTGAATCAATATATTTGGGGTAAGCAATGGCGTCTTATACGAGCCAGTAAGGAGCCAGATTGAGGATAGTTGCACAGATGGAACGTGGCTCAACTTCCTGGTATACTGCCAGTATATATGAGGCTGTAACATCTCCCATTCCAATGTTTTTTTTTTTTTATTCCTTCCCTCTCTCCATTTATATTCCTTCCTCTTTTCACCTATTTTACCCCATTCCTTTACCTTATTTAATGCCTCCCCTTCTTTTACTTTATACCTTTCTATTCCCTTACTTTATGCCCTTCTCTTCCCATAGTTTATAACCTTTTAACTCATTTTATTCCCCTTTTCTTCCTTTATTGTATATCTCTCTTCTACCCTTATTTTATACCTCTCTTCTTCTCTTATTTTATACCTCTCTTCATCACTTATTGTATACCTCTCTTCTTCCCTTATTTTATACCTCTCTTCTTCCCTTATTTCGCACCCAATAACACTGAACATTATTAGGACTAAAATATATTTCCCTCAATATTACTGCCTTGATGCTGGTGAAGGGCTCTTGATCCAATTTCCAAGGCGATGTAAAACTCGTACTGGTTACGGGACATTTTCCAAGATTTTATTCAAGTTTATTTCCGAGTTTATTTCCAATTTTATTTCCAAGTCTATTTCCAAGTCCATTTCCAAGTCTATTTCAAAGTTTATTTCCGAGATTATTTCCAAGTTTATTTCTAAGTTTATTTCCAAGTTTATTCCCAAGTCTATTTCCAAGTCTATTTCCAAATCTATTTCCAAGTCTATTTCCAAGTCTATTTCCATGTTCCTTTCCAAGTCCATTTCCAAGACTATTTCCAATTCTATTTTCAATTTTATTTCCAAGTTTATTTCCAAATATATTTCCAAGTCTATTTCCAAGTTTATTTCCAAGTTTATTTCAAAGTCTATTTGCAACTATTTCCAAGTCTATAATTCAATTTTAAAGTCTATTTCCAACTATTTCCAAGTCTATAATTCAATTTTAAAGTCTATTTCCAACTATTTCCAAGTCTATAATTAAATTTTAAAGTCTATTTCCAACTATTTCCAAGTCTATAATTAAATTTTAAAGTCTATTTCCAACTATTTCCAAGTCTATAATTAAATTTTAAAGTCTATTTTCAAGCCTGTTTCCCATCAACTATCACAGCCTATTCTCAAGTTTATGTGCAAGTCTCTTTTATTTTTCAAAATCTATTTATCATGCTGAGACACTGTGTAGGTCTACCAGAAACACTGTTATACACAGTGACACAAACACTCACACACACTGTGTAGGTCTACCAGAAACACTGTTATACACAGTGACACAAACACTCACACACACTGTGTAGGTCTACCAGAAACACTGTTATACACAGTGACACAAACAC
The DNA here is from genome assembly GCA_009830355.1 of Cherax destructor. Taxonomy (NCBI): domain Eukaryota; kingdom Metazoa; phylum Arthropoda; class Malacostraca; order Decapoda; family Parastacidae; genus Cherax; species Cherax destructor. The sequence goes on from WNWK01002400.1 coordinate 72,148, forward strand.
TCACACACACTGTGTAGGTCTACCAGAAACACTGTTATACACAGTGACACAAACACTCACACACACTGTGTAGGTCTACCAGAAACACTGTTATACACAGTGACACAAACACTCACACACACTGTGTAGGTCTACCAGAAACACTGTTATACACAGTGAAACAAACACACACTGTGTAGGTCTACCAGAAACACTGTAATATACAGAGTGACACACAAACATAGACACACACACACACACACTCAGGATCACCTGACTCAATATGTTTATCACTGGGTTGGTGGGGTGAGGTACAGAGGCGTGCGGGGAATAATCCCGCCTGGTGGGGTAAAATAGCTAGCATTCCTGGGGAAAATACCGACCATTGACTGGGAATGGTTAAGGAGCCGCCGTCACCGCTTTGATCGCTCTTTAACTAGTTAGGCGAGCAGGAGGTGGAGGATGGAGGAGTGGAGGATGGAGGATGGAGGAATGGAGGATGGAGGGAGGAACGGAAAAAGGGGAATGGAAGATGGAGGAAGGGGGATAAATGGGGGAGTGGAGGGGTATTGACTGAAAAATGGAGTTAGGAGTGTAGGATGGAGGGAGGGGAGGGAAATGGAAGATGGAGGACGGAGGATGGAGGTTTGTGGTAGGAGTGGATAAAAGAGGGAGGAGTGGAAAATGGAGGGTGCAGATGCATGGACTGTGAAACGTAATTTGCAGGAATGGAGGATGGAGGGTGAATGTTAAAGAAAGTGGAGGTTCTATTACTGGAGGATGAAGGAGTGAATGACGTAGGAATGGAGGATGTTGGTGTACAGAAATGAAAGTGGAGGAAGGAGGAAGAATAAGATATGAAAACAAGGAGGTAAAAATATAAAGTGATAAAAACATGGAATGAGGATTGAGAAAGATGGAGGAGATGAGGGAAGGATGGAGAGATGAGGGAAGGATGGAGAGATGAGGGAAGGATAGAGAGATGAGGGAAGGATGGAGAGATGAGGGAAGGATGGAGAGATGAGGGAAGGATGGAGAGATGAGGGAAGGATGGAGAGATGAGGGAAGGATGGAGAGATGAGGGAAGGATAGAGAGATGAGGAAGGATGGAGAGATGAGGGAAGGATGGAGAGATGAGGGAAGGATGGAGAGATGAGGGAAGGATGGAGAGATGAGGGAAGGATGGAGAGATGAGGGAAGGATGGAGAGATGAGGGAAGGATGGAGAGATGAGGGAAGGATAGAGATGAGGGAAGGATAGAGAGATGAGGGAAGGATGGGGAGATGAGGGAAGGATGGAGAGATGAGGGAAGGATAGAGATGAGGGAAGGATAGAGATGAGGGAAGGATAGAGAGATGAGGGAAGGATAGAGATGAGGGAAGGATAGAGAGATGAGGGAAGGATAGAGATGAGGGAAGGATAGAGATGAGGGAAGGATAGAGATGAGGGAAGGATAGAGATGAGGGAAGGATAGAGAGATGAGGGAAGGATGGGGAGATGAAGGAAGGAGGTTGTCATAGATCTCTTAACACTGGTTACTGGTGCCTGACTGAACAATGGAGAGAGAGGATGGAAGAGCAGTAGTGTGGAGAAAGATAGATAAAGGGAAGTGAACAGAGGCGAGGATGGAGGGGATAAAGGAACAGCAGGAAAGAGAAGAACTCTGTCAGGATGACCTCTGCAGGGAAGAAGGAGAATAAAAACCAACATAAACACAACTAAAATTAAGAAGACGAGGAAAGAAAGGAGGGGTGAGACAAGCGCACACACACACACACACACACACACGGCCCAGGAGCTGTGACTCGACCCCTGCAACCACAACTAGGTGAGTACACACACACACACACACAATAAAACAAGCAATACACACGTTCGTTATTTATCGTCTGATTGCACTAACAAAAGAGTGCTCAATCATTAAAAAAAACATAATAGGAATGTAAAAAAAAAACTAATAGCATTGTAAAAAAAATGCATGATAGCATTGTAAAAAAACGAATGATAGCAATGTAAAAAAACGCATGATAGCAGTGTAAATAAAAGAAGCATGATGACAATGAAAAAAAAAATGGTTTAAAGAGACGGGTCAGTGTCCAGCTTCGAACACCAGTGTCAATTTTCGAGAGTTTAATTGCAAAAAGTTTACATGTGTGGAGGCAGCGTTGCAGGCCGGGCCAGCAACTGCTGTTAATTGCACTTACTCTAACTTATTGCAAATAATCAACGTGCAATTGTTATAGAGGGCATAATATGCTAAATGTAAACGCAGGTATGATGCCTCCGTGGCGCCAGTAGCTTTAGTGTCGACACCTATCGTCTGATCAGTGGGCTTCTGCAGTCAAAATACAGAGGTGAATTATATGCTAGAGATTACATATGTAGTGAAGAGGTGTCTGATCTGAGGGGATCAGTCCTTGAAGTGAGTTTTAGATCAGTCCCTCAGCCTTTTAAAAGGTATGTTTTGAACTGGTCAGTCGCAGTCTTGATGAAGATGTAAGTTTGAGGGGGTCAGTCCCTCAGTCCTGAACAAATAAGTTTGAGGGGGTCAGTCCCTGAGTCCTGAAGATGTAAGTTTGACGGGGTCAGTCCCTCAGTCCTGAACAAATAAGTTTGAGGGGGTCAGTCCCTCAGTCTTAATTCTCTGTTCAACTTTTTTTTCAAGGACCTCCTATGTTCAAAAGATTGTTCCATATGACGAAAAAAAAATTATACTTAGTAAATGTAAACATTGTCATTATTATCAAGTGCTATAAACACCTTGAACATTTAAATCTATGAGGTCTTCCCTCCATTAAGTTATTTTCCTCAAGATTAATGTTTTCAACTAAAAATATGTTCATTTTAATAGAACTGGAATTTCCTAAAAATGCTGTAAAAACTATAAAAGAAAGAAGATAATTTAAATAATTGATATTTAGATGATTGGTTAATTCGAATTTTATAAATTTAATAGATTATCAGAGAGCAAGAGTAATCATCACAAAAAGTACAAACATTAACGATAATGGATGAAGAAGAAAGTAGAACAGAGAAGAAAGTACCAAGAAGTGAAGCAGGGGGGCATAAAATGGCAGGAGGGGGTGGAAGAGGGAAGAATTAGGGAAATTTTCGCTAAGAGGTGGCAGGAATTACTTCCCCTGAAGTGAGGGGGAAGATTTCTCGGTCCGTTTTTTCCCCTTTTTCCTGCAGTACCTGAAAGAGGGGTAGCAACAAGCACAATAAGATAATTATGTGTAAGAGAATTAGTAAACACTCGAATAATCAAGAGAAAGAAAAGAGTGGAAGAGAAAAGAACGAGGGAGGGAGAGACGTGAAGGTCTCACTCCTGTTACGCAAACTCGAGACTTTGGCCATTTTTAAAGAGATTAAATAAGCGGGTTCTGAGGAGATCTCTGGGAGAGATTAAGAGACTGTGCTCAAGAACGTGACTACGGTTCCAGAACCCGGATAAAACACCCCTTGAGTAGATGGCTTTCTTGCTCCTGCTGGCTTTGGCTTACTGGCTTTGTGGCTTACTGGCTGCCTAGATAACTGTGTGGTGGGTTGACTGACTGTGTTTGGCTGGCTTTCTGACTGTCTGTGGCCGATTTTCCGACTTTGAGACTGGCTGTCTGGCTATGGCTTTACTGCTGGCTTTGTGAATGTTGCTAATGATATTTATAAATTATACTAGTCCCTCATTTACCAAGAGCAATTATCAATAGCCCTTAATTATCAAGAGCCTTTGTTAATTACCAAAAGCCTTAGTAATTATCAAGAGCCCATAATAATTATCAATAACCCTTGGTAATTATCAAGAGCCATTAGTAATAATCAAAAGCCTTTAGTAATAATCAAAAGCCTTTAGTAATTATCAAGACTTCTTGGTATTTACCAAGAATCTACAGTAATTATCAAGAACCTAGAACAGTTATCATGCAACTTGATAACTGCAACAAATTCATATTTATTTATCAATTATTATTATGGTAGTCATTATTGTGAATATTATTATAAATTATTAGTAAGCTATTATTTTTTCTCCACTCGTATTTTTTTATTAATATTTTTAATTATATTGTTTAATTAGTTTGTTTAAATTGTTTGTTGCTGTCTTCAGTGTGTGTGTGTGTGTGTGTGTTAGTTACCATTTTGTTCTAGGCACATGTCGATTTGACACTAGGCCTGTTGTATGTATGTGTGTGTGTGTGTGTGTGTGTTAGGAAACACTTCGAAATGTTTCCGCCCCGCCGGGAATTGAACCCGGGCCCTCCGTGCATCAGGCGAGAGCTTTAGCCATCAGGCCACCGGGGCTGTGGGTGTGTGTGTGAGAGAGAGAGAGAGAGAGAGAGAGAGAGAGAGAGAGAGAGAGCTATATCAGCTTGGGGAAACCGATGGCAGGTAACATTTGTACCTGAGAAAACACAAATGATGATGGTCTCTAGGCACCATGATGGTAATGCTGGTACAATAGTAAGTATGAATGGGAGAGTGTTGGTACCTGGGGAAGAAGTTGATATCCTTGGGGTGAAATTTGACTCCAAACTTACCATGAAGAACCACGTTATAAATCTTGCAAACAAGGTATCCAGGAAGCTTACAGCACCTCGACGTATCTCGCATCTGCTTGACAGTAGGGGTTGCAAGATTCTGAGGCACAAATACGCTCACACCTTGAGTATGCTCCACTTTTTTGGTTTGCCTGGCCCCCCCCTCTCATCTGCGACTGCTTGACAGAGTAGAGAACAGAGCAAGACGTCTCATCTCTCGCCTATACCCATCCTGGATAGATCTGTCATTTCAGCAGAGCCTTCAACACAGGAGGGATGTGGGCGGCCTTACTGTTATGTACAAGACCAACATTGTCAAAGTACTACACTTGGCTCCACTTCGAGGACAGCGAGAAGAAAGCTTCAATACCACAAGACGGGCAGGAAGCAGCAACTTCACTCTGGCTGTACCCTTCTCCAGAACATCACTTCATCTGACATCATTTATCCCCAGGATGACTCGAGTCTGGAACACATTCGTACAGGATAACGATATCAAATGAAAATGCTGGCCCACAGATGGCTCCAACTTCATCCTGTTCTCTACTTGTATTTTTCATAACAATAAAAATGCTTTCAAATGAGCTGATATATTTAACAGTACTTAGCTTGTCAATAAAGTTAGGGATCCTTAACCTAACCTTGTCAAACCCTGTGTAAAAAAAAGAACGAAAGAGAGAGAGAGGAAAGAGAGAGAGAGAGAGAGAAGGAAAGAGAGAGAGAGAGAGCGAGAAGGAAAGAGAGAGACAGAGGTTATAATTACCAATGTACATACAAGGCCATCATTAATTAGCAGAGTAATTAGCGAGTCAAGTGGTGGTTCCTCGCTGACACCAGTACTGCTGGACAACCTAATTGAAACCTTCGCTAATTCCTTCTTTCTTTCCACGTGTCCTTCTCATCCTTGTTTTTCTTGCTTCCTTCATCTTGCGCCTCCTTACGTTTATTTTGGTTGTTCCTTTCCCAGTTTTTTGGGGTTGCTCCTTCCTTCGTTCCTTATTATTGCCGTTTTAGGAGTTTTTTTAATTGTTCTTTCCTCCTATTCTTTCTTAATTTAGTTTTTGCATTTGTTTTCTTTCCTCTTTCAAGTCTCTTTCGTTTCGGTTTTCATTTACATCTTCTCATTCTTCGTGCCCTCCTTCTCCATTTTTTCTCTTGTGATTTCCACCTCCTTTTCTGCTGTTCGTTTTCCCTGATTTGTCACTTCTCCCACTTCTGTTTATTGCAGACTTCCTTATTATCCTTTCATTATCTTCTCTCTTGTTGCATTAGCTTTACTTTCTGCTTTTTCGTTCTTCATTTTTCCTTCTTTTTGTGTTTTATTATCTCTCTCTCTCTAAGAGGCACTACGTAACATAGCAGTAGAGGAAAATTCCATACGCAGCCTCAGGAGCAAGTATGATACAAAACCAAGGGGAGAAAATCCAGGAGCTGGAGCTCATCATGTGTCCATTCTTCAAGAACCCAATAATGTGATTGTAGTTGTATATATATATATATATATATATATATATATATATATATATATATATAATAATTTATTTAAAAACACAAAAACAAACATGAATACACAGGTACAATATATAAAAAATTATGAATCTCCTCCAGCTCCTCTGAAGTTGGACGCGAGCCAAGTACGCAGCAAGCATTTCCCCTCTGAATGGCCACGCTGAGGCCCTGGAACATGAAAGTGGCCGCCCTCGGCCACCTTCTATGATGAATCTTTAATATCTTCTTTCTATTTCATTATCTTCTATAATGAAGGAGAAACATCATATAGCCACAGCTCTTTATTACTCTCTCTGGTAAGAGTGTGGCACTGTCAGTCTCCTCACAGAGGACATAAGTACTCTGGGTTATTTCTTTCTGTTGGATTACTCTTTCTGCCTCTTTAAGCAGAAAGTACTCTGTTGAGAGACCAGTATAGTAAACTCTTGAAAGAATATACTGTATTTGTCTCTCAACAGAGTACTTTGTCTGCTTCTTAACAGAACACCGTTTCCTACCTCTCAACGGAGTACTGTTTCCTACCTCTCAACTGAGTACTGTTTCCTACCTCTCAACGGAGTACTGTTTCCTACCTCTCAACGGAGTACTGTTTCCTACCTCTCAACGAAGTACTGTTTCCTACCTCTCAACTGAGTACTGTTTCCTACCTCTCAACAGATTACTGTTTCTTCCTCTCAACAGAGTACCGTTCCTACCTCTCAATGGTACTGTTAATACCTCACAATGATACTGTTCCTCCCTCTCAACAGAGTACCGTTCCTACCTCTCAATGATACTGTTCCTCCCTCTCAACAGAGTACTGTTTATACCCGTCAACGGTACTCTTAAGAGTACTACGTCTTCATTATTCACCAACTGTTAGTACCTTGACTAATCTCTGTATCTCCTTAATACTCCCCTACCACGCCATTCATCACGCCACTACTTGACTCATCATCCAGCCTTATCTCATTATTCGTTCATCATCATCCTGCCTCGTTTCATTATCAGTCATTACCTTTACAGGTCATTTTCTCTTATCGCCATCACCCATCATTATTACACATTTAGATGTCATTACGGTTTTACACACCTCTGTTACGTTACCACTACCACTACCACCACCCCTACCACCACTACCATCACCACCACCCCTACCACTACCACTACCACCACCCCTACCACTACTACTACCACCACCACCACTACTACCACCACACCTTTCATATCGTTCCATAATCATCACCCTTCTTACAATTTCACTCAAGTCGTTCCCTCTTCCTTTTTCTCCTCCTCCTCGTATTATCATCTTCCTCTTCCCTCTACTCCACATCGTCCTAGTCCTCTTTCTCCTCTTCCTTCATGCATAATTTTCCACTCTGCTATCTTTATCACTCTCATCACTCTCCTCCATAATTATTCTCCTCGTTAACTTTATGACACCTCTTTATCCCCTGTTGCTTCTCTCCCTTATTTACATTCCTTCGTTATTTTGCTGGGGTTGCTCTCTCTCTCTCTCTCTCTCTCTCTCTTTCTCTCTCTCTCTCTCTGGGCGGAGACGTAGATGGATTTCAACTTTGACAAAGTAATGCATTTTAGATACAAGAATCTCAAACTCGAAAGCAGAACATTTGGCAAATTAGGAAATGAAATATAGTGACGAATGGATCCTGGGAGCATTCATAAGGACCTCAACAATACCACCCAATACCTAACAGCAAAGCTGATAGAATGCTAGGTTCCATAGCTAGAAACTTGGAACACAGATCATCAGACACTCTACAATGAACTTGTTAGACGGAATCTTGAATATGTCTAGTTTTGGTCTCCAAGTTACTGAGGAGGGTACAGAGAAGAGCTGCCATGATTGCCATCACTGCAGAGGTGACAGAGAAGAGCTACCAAGGTCGTGTCATCACTGTAGAGGGTACAGAGAAGAGCTGCCATCTATCGCGCCATCACTGCAGAGGTGACAAAGAAGAGCTACCAATGACGTGCCATCACTGTAGATGGTACAGAGAAGAGCTATCAAGGTCGTGCCATCACTGTAGAGGACACAGAGAAGAGCTATCAAGGTCGTGCCATCACTGTAGAGGGTACAGAGAAGAGCTATCAAGGTCGTGCCATCACTGTAGAGGACACAGAGAAGAGCTACAAAGGTCGTGCCATCACTGTAGAGGACACAGAGAAGAGCTTCCAAGGTCGTGCCATCACTGTAGAGGACACAGAAAAGATCTACCAAAGTCGTACCATCACTGTAGAGGACACAGAGAAGACCTACCAAGGGCGTACCATCACTGTAGAGGACACAGAGAAGAGCTACCAAGGTCGTACCATCACTGTAGAGGACACAGAGAAGAGCTACCAAGGTCGTGCCATCACTCAGAAGTAAACCGTATGAAGAAAGTCTCGAACAACTTAACTTTGTCTCTCTCTTAAGAAACGAAGATCTCATTCAAGTCTTTAAGATACTGAATGGATTTGACACACAAACACGAAGAACTATTTTAAGTGTTGAATGAGTCCATAACCAGAAACAATGAAACGAAACTTCGGGGCAGAAGATGCAACACAAACGCATTATATTTTTTTGTTTTGCAGATTTAAAGCAGATTGGAAGGAACTAGCAACTGAAGACGTTAAGAACGAAGACGAAACAGTTACTTACGAATCACGTTGCACTAGATACTACACGAGGGCAAACTGAAGTCAACGGATTACCGATGTTTGTTTGGCAACTAACCAAGGACGAGCAGTTGACAACGAGCCAATCACGTTAACAACATTATCAGTGGTAGTAGTAGTTGGTTGTATTAGTAACAGGAGAACAAGTGCAAAATATTAGTGGAACAGCTGGTACACACACACATCTCTGAGTGGCAGTAGAGTAACACTAGTAGTTAGTATGGAGACAGGACAATTAAGAAGCGGTAGCTGTGGTCCATGTCTTCCATCCACTTCCCCTCTTTCATGCCGGCAGTGGGTGGAAGGAGTGAAGGGTGGGGAGAGAGTCTTTTGCTTTACTAGTCTTACCTCGTAGATACTACACACTAGTCCCTAATCTAGGTAGTAGTAGATAATTCTTGTGAACAGATAGATAGCCACGAGGTGGACTTCCAGGTCCTCTGCTGTCTGTCTTTCCCATGAATTCTCTCTCTCTCTCTCTCTCTCTCTCTCTCTCTCTCTCTCTCTCTCACCTTTTTAACACGTTTACTGCACCCATAAATTCCTTCTCCCCTTGTACAAATTTTTCTTCTCTCATCTTTCTCTCTCTCCTTCCTTCTTACTCTCCTCCTCTTCCTCCTTACATTCGTAATTATTTCCTTCCCCTCTTCCTTTTTATCCACTGCCACTCCTCAATCACCTCTCTGTTCTTCTTCGTATATTTCCATTTTTTTCAGGTTGATCCCTTCTCCATTTCTAATATCTTCTTTCTCATTTTCGTTCTCCCTCTTTTACCACCCTTTCCTCCTCTTCCTCTGTCCTCCTCTGTAAAGGAGAGAGAACAGGAAGGAAGAGAAAAAGTGACGAAGATGAGGAAAGGAGGTGAAGGATGAGGGAGAGGAGAGAGGGAAGGAGAGAAGGAGGGATAGGAAGGAGGGAGGGAGGGAAAGAAAAGAGAGGAGAAGAAAGAGGGAAGGGAAGGAGGGAGGGTCTATCACTTCAAATCTTGTTTCACGCCCACAAACACACACACACACGCCTATAACTACACCCACACACACGCCCATACACACAAACGCCTATAACCACGCCCACACACACGCCCATACACACGCCCCTCAGTAAGCCACACATTTTCTCTGTTCCCCTCCTCCCCAGAGAGCAACTTTTCAGTAAAAAACACTTTTTTATACTCAAGTTTCCCATGAAGCACTCTCTTCTCTCTCTCTCTCTCTCTCTCTCTCTCTCTCTCTCTCTCTCTCTCTCTCTCTCTTCCCTCGTGTCTAACTGCCCAATAAACGCCATGTTTCACACCGGCTCGCCCTCCACGAACCCTTTCACCTGTTCTTCGAGAGGCGTCTGATCCCCTTTTGCAAGCTCTGGGATCCCTATAAAGGGGATCTTAACCTTCCTTACTTTCTAACTTTTCGACGTAATTACTTAGATATACTTCCGTCTTTATTGCCACAATTATTGAAGGGGTTGAACCTTCCCTCACCTGAAACATTCACTTAATTGTGCAATAAAACAGTGTTTTTATTTTATATTCCTCCAGCTGTGGTGTACATCACTGTTGTTGTTCTTGTTGTTGTCTACCGCTCTTATAAAGTGCATACAAATCTTTTATATATTTTTAGTTGAACTTGAAATAAGGTCTTTCGGCCTTTTACTGCTTGTGTAAGAAGGCTTCCCTCTTCTTCAAGATGTTCCCACTTCGAGGCTTCCCTCTTCAAGATGATCCCACTTCGAGGCTTCCCTCTTCAAGATGCTCCCACTTCGAGGCTTCCCTCTTCAAGATGCTCCCACGTCGAGGCTTCCCTCTTCATAATGCTCCCACTTGAGGCTTCCCTCTTCAAGATGCTCCCACTTCGAGGCTTCCCTCTTCAAGATGCTCCCACTTCGAGGCTTCCCTCTTCAAGATGCTCCCACTTCGAGGCTTCCCTCTTCAAGATGCTCCCACTTCGAGGCTTCCCTCTTCATAATGCTCCCACTTCGAGGCTTCCCTCTTCAAGATGCTCCCACTTCGAGGCTTCCCTCTTCAAGATGCTCCCACTTCGAGGCTTCCTCTTCATAATGCTCCCACTTCGAGGCTTCCTCTTCAAGATGCTCCCACTTCGAGGCTTCCCTCTTCAAGATGCTCCCACTTCGAGGCTTCCCTCTTCAGAATGCTCCACTTCGAGGCTTCCCTCTTCAAGATGCTCCCACTTCGAGGCTTCCCTCTTCAAGATGCTCATACTTCGAGGCTTCCCTCTTCAAGATGCTCCCACTTCGAGGCTTCCCTCTTCATAATGCTCCCACTTCGAGGCTTCCCTCTTCAAGATGCTCCCACTTCGAGGCTTCCCTCTTCAAATGCTCCCACTTCGAGGCTTTCTTCTCCAACATGCTCTCACCTTGAGGTTTCCTGATCATATCTCTACTCGTTCTTCCCGGTGTTCCGGAAGAAACCTCTGGTGCTTCACGCCCGGATGTTCTCGCAATACAACACACGGTGTCTCCGGCTTCCCGCTTCTCTGAGCCTAAGTTTCCCAAGGAAATGTTAAATTTCTCTTTCCCCTTCCCGACTCTGCAAACACCCACCCCAGTCCACCCCACCCTCACCCCAGACCACCCCGCCCTCACCCCAGTCCACCCCTCCTTCACCCCAGTCCACCCCACCCTCACCCCAGCTGGTTGCCCCAACTCCCCCATCTTCGCTCCGGATCTCTTACAACCCCACTTCTTCCCCATCTGCATACCCCAATATCCGACCTAACTCCCCACCATTTTCCCAGCTCCCTAACGACGCTCCCTCTTCCCAGCTGCATAATCCAGTATCTCAATTTCTCCCCAACTCTCTCCCCAGCAGGAATAAAAACTGCTACCTTCCTCTAAGGTGAAATATCTTCCGTCATATTATCTTACCTTCTTCCAGTTTCCAGGTCTTCCAATGAGAGACTGTGTTCACCTTCCTCTCCCATTCATGTTCTTCAATAACACCTCTTGTTCTTCGTTTTGACTCATACATCGGCAACTCACTCCCACACCCCGGCAACTCACTCCTTCACCCCACCAACTCACTTCCCACTAGTGACAGTCCTCAAGAACTCCACTTTCCGAAATTATTCCATAAAAAACTTTTCAACGCTTGCTATCGTTTCTAATGGCCTTACAGAAGCTGAAATAAAAAATTGCACTCGCCCCCTTTGCTTGTAAATGGCGCGTTAGAGGCCCTTTTTATTTTACCCTGATAGTCTTGCCCACACCAGTTAATGGCTGGACAAATAAACTCTTGCGCACACGTCCGCACCTCCTGCTGTATTGAAAGGCTTTTGCAAGATAGTTCTCCCCTCTCATGGTGGTTCATAATACGTTTTCCGTAAACTTTGGTGTTTGTTGCTCTCTCTCTCTCTCTCTCTTTCTCTCTTTCTGTATGTCTTTCTGTCTGTCTGTCTGTCTGTCTCTCTCGACGCTGGTCGTCTCCCACCAATGTAGAATAATCCAGAAAAGGAAATACATTCAACATCATTCTTCCAGCAGCTGTTTGTCTTCTTTGAGCGCAAACATCACAGTTCGCGTGACCTTCAGAGAGCAGTCACTGTTATGACCACCTCCAGGACTCAAATCCGGCTACCCGGTTTACCCCGAATACTTTTATCATAAAAGCTGCGTTCCTCGCACTCCAACAGCACGCCAGTTCCCTAAAACCACTTGTCTCTAATCACCCCTAACACACCCACCCTTATCAGGTGGAGATTCTATATTCCAAAACGTTTCGCCTACTCAGTAGGCCTCTTCAGTCAAATACAGAATAGTTAGCAGAAGCAGTAGATATGTGAAGACGGAGTAATCAGTCCATTACCCTTGAAGACGTAGTTCTGAGGTGGTCAGTCCCTCAGCCTGGAATAAAGATAGTACCTAACTTTTGCACATGTGTCTTGTCAACTTGTCGGTATTGTACACCATTTTCATATTCACTCTACCACCTAAAGTCTCCATCACAACCTCCTTCCAACTCTTCCAAGGGCAGCCTCATACCCTTCCTTCCATCATCCATTGATAAACCCTCATGGCCATCCTATTCTGCTTCACATTCCCTTAGTACCCAAAACACCTCAACAATCCCTCCTCATCTCTCTGAATAATACTTTTGGTAACTCCACACCGTCTAACCTCTAGTCTCCTAATTCTCTGCATAATATTCACAATACACATTGCCCTCAAACATTACATCACTTCCTCCAGCCTCTTCCTTGATAAGATTACTTCTGTATATTGGATTCAGTAAAATAACAGACACGACATGTCTAGCAGAGCTGTCTCAGTGAATATACCCAACGTAAGAATCACACCTTGTAAGGTGTGGGAGCATCAGGACTGGAGACTTGAAGACGTCTAAAGTAATGAACCAAGTCACTAGACCGCTTGAAAGAACAATCATACATAACTAACAACACTAATACCATAGCAACCACTGGTATAAGTGTACTGGCCCTGGGAAGGGAAATCACAGATTTCGGGCAAATGTCATAAGAATGAATAAATTTATAATTGAAACTCTCTTAAGAGATTAATAAACAACCGCGGATATACACGTAAGTTGACAATTACCAGGAGAAAATAATCGACATATGTAAGCGAAAAAGACGATAATTTTTTTCCTAAGCTGTTAATAATTTTAGATTAAATGTTCGTTGCTAAATTTCATTAATTTTCAAATAAGCAGGAATTGGTTTTAAGTTTACTGTGTGACTTAAATTCGTTTTCATCCTTAAAAATATTCACAAAACCTCTTTCATTTTTCCATGGGAGGTTGGGAACAGCCACTACATTTTCTTATTACCTTCGTTTGCAGAATGTATCCACCATGAAAGACACATGGCAATAATTCTGTAGAAACAACGAGAGGAGTATATTTTTTTATCTTTTAGCAGTGGCTACAGACGGCGGGCACTTAAAATGATCCTTTACAGTATATATAATGACTTATAAAACTATTTCTACTAGCTACTTTCGGGAGCTATTTGCCCTAACATAACACAGGGTATTTCCAAATACCAAAGCAGTTTTCTTTGAAATTTGACCCATCGTTTCGAAACACGTGTATTTGGAGAGTTTTGTGGCCTCCCAGAAACAGTTTAGTGCCGTACACCTTAAACAGTTTACTGGTATCCTAGAATACGGGAATGTGGAACTTTGTTTTATGTATGAAGTGAAAAAATCCAGCAATTATACAACAATGGATACTTAACCCTGGGTATGTATCCAGGATAAGCCAGCAGTGTGGTAGATCACGGATACCCAGCACCAGTACCCCAGCCCTTGGTTACTGAACCAGTAAACAACCACCTTACTAAGGGGCTTTCTGCATGCACACCTAAATGTCACCATCTCTGTGAAAACATTTGATCGTGCTGAAATAAATAAGTACATGGGAGTACATGTGAGTACATGGGAGCACTTGTGAGTACATGGGAGTAGCAGGGAGTACATTGATAAAAAACCCAGCTAGTAGAGGACTTAGAAATCCACAGCGAGGCTATCCACTGCTAGGAACTATCTACTTCTGCCTAGATATTAGAGACTGTCGTGTATTGTCTAGGTGTAAGAGTCAATGAGAGAAAAGCAGAAGGCTCTCTCTTCTTGTGTTTGTGAACACTTTGTATTCCTCTAATATAAACATCCCAATACACAGACAACCCCAACATAGGCGAGAGAAAAGACTACGACGACGTTTCGGTCCGACTTGGACCACTGACAAAGTCACGAAGTGTGACTTCCCAAATTTTGTTAGGTGGACACTGTTTTCTAAGATCGGCTTCTAAAGTTCAAAACTTGTGTTTCCTACTTAGAAGGTTGATATATTTAATGGAGTCTGTTGATGTCATTTTCGCCACTTATGGTTCAAGTCGGAGCGAAACGTCGCCGTAAGCTTTCCTCTCCCCTATGTCCGGGTTGATTGTGTAAACAAACCCATAACTGTTAATTAACAGATTAGAAGATAAAATTTGCAATTACTTTTTTCGCCAATTAAAAATCTGTAGAAATTTCATAACATTTTCCCCCATTTTTTTTTCACTTGGGACGTTTAATTTGTAGTCGCTCACGGCAAACGGGGTTTAACGGCATGAAATTTTTTGTCTGTTGCGTGAAGTTCAACAGGCATCAACGGGGCCCAGTTTTTGCGTGTGTTAGATGTAATGTTGCTGTGGCGGCATTTATGTCAGAGTCCAATAATAATTAAAAGTTGGTTATATATGAATGTTGGGGAGGGGGAGGGACCAGCCTATCATGGGTGGATGTGTGGAGGAAAGGTAGGGAGGAGGAGAGGGAAGGAGTGGGAGAAAAGGGAAGAGGAGGGGGGATGAGAGGGTTGGGGACTGTGAAGAGAAGGATGGGCTTGGGAATGAGGAGAGAGTAGGGGAGATGAAGTGATGATCTCCTCAAATTATCTCTTCACCTCTTCCACCGCCTTCTCTCATTATTTTCTTTATTGTACTGATGAAGGGAGGTGACTAACCTGCTTTATCATACATCCCAATTCACTATCCATCAATCATCCCCTTGCACCTTGTTTTAAACATCCTGTCAATTTCCCTATACTCCTGCTCCCTCTTTCCAGCTTCCCACTCTCTCTCTTCCCCCACTTCTCTCCCTCTCTCCCTGCCACCTCCTTCATCCTTCCTTCCCTCGTACCACAAGTGCTAAATTTTATTCATCATAGTGAATGTAGTTCAATATCAGAAAATTGGAATGTTCGTGTAACATGAGAACACAATTGGAAAAGGAACTTATCTAGAATTGCTCTGGTGCTACGGGAGTTGTCTTCCAGTGTGTGTGTACTTACCTGTTTGTGGTTGCAGGGATCGAGTCACAGCTCCTAGCCCCGTTTCCTGTTTGTTCGCTATTAGGTCCACTCTCTCCCTGCTCCATGAGCTTTATCGTATTTCTTCTTAAATCTATGTATCGATCCTGCCTCCACTACATCACTCTCCAGATTGTTCCACTTCCTAACAATTCTATGACTGAAGAAGTACTTCCTAACATCCCTGTGACTCACCTGAGTCTTCAGCTTACAGTTGTTGTGTCCCATCTCTGAAATATCTTGTCCCTATCTATATTGTCAATTCCTCTCAGTATTTTATATGTCGTTATCATGTCACTCCCATCTCTCCTGTCCTCCAGTGTCGTCAGGTCGATTTCCCTTAATCTCTCCTCGTGGGACATACCCCTTAGCTTCGAGACTAGTCTTGTTGCAAACCTTTGCACTTTCTCTAATTTCTTGATGTGCTTGACCACGTGTTGGTTCCATACTGGTGCTGCATACTCCGATATGGGCTTGACTTACACAGTACTCACCTAGTTGTGATTGCAGGCGTCGTGTCACAGCTCCTGGCCCCTCCTCTTCACTGGTCCCTACTAGGTCACTCTCCCTGCTCCATGAGGTTTATCATACCTCTTCTGTGTGTGTGTGTGTGTGTTGGTAGGACTGTTTGTAGGAGTCTAACTACTCCTTCCACACGCCTGCCAAAACATCCACCCATCACCACCATACACCCACCCATCACCACCATACACCCACCCATCACCACTATATACCCATCAATCACCACCATACACCCACCCATCACCACAATACACCTACCCATCACCACCATACACCCACCCATCACCACCATACACCCACCCATCACCACCATACACCCACCCATCACCACCATACACCCACCCATCACCACCATACACCCATCCATCACCACCATACACCCACCCATCACCACCATACACCCACCCATCACCACCATACACCCACCCATCACCACCATACACCCATCCATCACCACCATACACCCACCCATCACCACAATACACCTACCCATCACCACCATACACCCATCCATTACCACCATACACCCACCCATCACCACCATACACCCACCCATCACCACCATACACCCACCCATCACGACCATACACCCACCCATCACCACCATACACCCATCCATCACCACCATACACCCACCCATCACCACAATACACCTACCCATCACCACCATACACATACCCATTACCACCATACACCCACCCATCACCACCATACACCCACCCATCACTACCATACACCCATCCATCACCACCATACACCCATCCATCACCACCATACACCCACCCATCACGACCATACACCCACCCATCACCACCATACACCCATCCATCGCCACCATACACCCACCCATCATCATAATACACCTACCCATCACCACCATACACCCACCCATCACCACCATACACCCACCCATCACCACCATTCACCTACCCATCACCACAATACACCTACCCATCACCACCATACACCCAC
Source organism: Cherax destructor (assembly GCA_009830355.1). Lineage (NCBI taxonomy): Eukaryota > Metazoa > Arthropoda > Malacostraca > Decapoda > Parastacidae > Cherax > Cherax destructor. The sequence goes on from WNWK01002400.1 coordinate 89,146, forward strand.
CCATTACCACCATACACCCACCCATCACCACCATACACCCACCCATCACTACCATACACCCACCCATCACCACCATACACCCACCCATCACCACCATACACCCATCCATCACCACCATACACCCCCCATCACCACCATACACCCACCCATCACCACCATACACCCACCCATCACCACCATACACCCACCCATCACCACCATACACCCACCCATCACCTATTCTCTCATCTACATATAATATTACTTCAGCTGGTCAACATTTGTCTGTGATCCATCACAAAATTTCCATAATGAGAGTCATTAGAGAGAGAGAGAGAGAGAGAGAGAGAGAGAGAGAGAGAGAGAGAGAGAGAGAGAGAGAGAGAGAGAGAGAGAGAGAGAGAGAGAGAGAGAGAGAGAGAGAGAGAGAGAGAGAGAGAGAGAGAGAGAGAGAGAGAGAGAGAGAGAGAGAGAGAGAGAGAGAGAGAGAGAGAGAGAGAGAGAGAGAGAGAGAGAGAGAGAGAGAGAGAGAGAGAAACTCACGAAATCGTAATAGCACGATTGTCAACAAACCAGAGAACGGGTGGAGTTTGAACCATATGGCGAGTTAGTCGTAAAACTACAGGCCAGTGCGTTAACCACTGGGCCAGCTGACTACAATAAGATTAATCCAACTAGGTATATTTATACACCATAGAGAGGTTAGCATGGGCCACCACTGTGACCACAAATGCCAGTTGTATTCAGCTGGCTTACTCGCTGGCCTGGAGTTTTACGATTAGCTCGCCATGGTTTCACACCCCACCCGTACCGTGGTTTGGTGTGTGTGTGTGAGAGAGAGAGAGAGAGATTTCTGTATTTGGCATTACCATTATCAGAGGATGTAAAGAGTTTTATAATAGTGTTATAACGTCAGATGTGGAGTTTTAATCCACCTCTCTCTCTTTCTCTCTCTCTCTCTCCTTCCCCCAACAACCCTGATTCACTTTTTCACCTGACCAGCCAACAGTTAGAAGCCTCCAGCCTATCTAGGTTACTAACTGGTTAGTTTTTTATCTAGTTTGTTAGGTTTAAAGCTTATCTAGTTTGTTAATTTGCTAGACCTAAAGTCTACTTGGTTAGTTCATTCGTTAGGTTTAGACACAGGGTCACTTCAGAGTAAATTATTAGCATATATACTCTGAGAGATGTCTATCTCTCAGTGTATATTCACCAAGAGATGTGGGCGTTTATGTAAACTAAGAGATACACACTGCTCTGTGTTTGGAGTATATACACCTTTCAGTGTATATACTCAGAGATACACGCGTCTCAGTGTATATATCCTGAGAGTTACACACCTCTCAGTGTATATATTCTGAGAAATACACACCTCTCAGTGTACATGTTCTGAGATTCACGCACCTCTCAGTGTACATGTTCTGAGATTCACACACCTCTCAGTGTACATGTTCTGAGATTCACACACCTCTCAGTGTAGGTATTCTGAGAGAGACACACCTCTCAGTATACATATTCTGAGACATACACACCTCTCAGTGTACATATTCTGAGAGACACACACCTCTCAGTGTACATATTCTAAGAAATACACACCTCTCAGTGTACATATTCTGAGAGATAGACACCTGTCAGTGTACGTATTCTGAGAGGTGCACACCTCTCAGTGTATGTTTTCTGAGAGGTGTACACCTCTCGGTGTACATATTCTGAGAGATGAACACCTCTCAGTGTACGTACTCTGAGAGGTACACACCTCTCAGTGTACGTACTCTGAGAGATACACACACCTATCAGTGTATATACTCAAAGAGTTATACAACTCTCAGTGAATATACCCTGATAGGTACACGCTACTTGAAGTATATGCTCTGTGCCCCCGAGAATGTTTACACAGCTGGGGCAGTGATGCCAGAACCTGGAGCTCAGCTTGACGTAATAAGATCCCTTGATTATTTTGGCAACACCGCCAGCTTAGTTCAATGCAGAAGCAACGAAAACAAACACAGATTTGCTCGTTTATAAATATTTCGTTAACTATGCATAGCGAAAACATGTACGCAGAATTTGCGTACATGTGAGCATAGGTGCGTATGTATATTTGCTAATAGGTGTGTACGTGTGAGTACACGCGCGTATATATGCGTATATGACATCTTTTACGTTTTAACTAGGGTAAACTTTCTCTTCTTGTTATCGTTAGATAGGCCTTTTTATTTACCAAAATTATTTATAGCTCACATTCTAGAATTTACAGCGATTAATTTTATTTTTTCCAAAAATCAAGATATTTTATTTTTGTTCCTATATAAAACGACAAAAAAAAAGTATATTTTTTAAACTAAAATTGCAACTTTCTTCTCAACTTTTCATGGAATTTACAGAAATAAACACACAACATGTACCTACAATTATTTTTTATTGTTAAAACACTTTTCCCAAACATAGAAATGTTCATATTTTCCACAGCTATTTCCATTTTTCATTGTGGAGACAAATACAAAAAAACTGCAAAAGTGGACTGAGTATAACTTGAATGTCTAATGTGTTTTCTCTTATTAAGAAGTATGGTACACTGTGGGCCTTGTGTATGTGTGTGTGTGTGTGTGTGTGTGTGTGTGTGTGTGTGTGTTTGTATATATATATATATATATATATATATATATATATATATATATATATATATATATATATATATATATATATATATATGTAGTATATATACATATATAATCCCGTCGACCGTCTCCCACCAAGGTATTGAGACCCGAAAACAAAAACACATTCACAATAATTCATTCACTCGCTGTCTTGTCAGAGGTGTGCTGACATCGAAATTCATATGTATCATTGACTGCAACATCCCTACTCCTTCGGAGTGCAGCTGTACTGTATTTTTCACCTGCAGGACTCAAGTCCAGCTAACCGGTTTCCACATGAATCCCGTCGCAAATGCTACCTTGTTCTTCCTCATCGTAAACCAACACCGTCATCCGATGTTTATACTCAGATGTTTTTCTGGTTAATATTCATAGCACACTTTAGCTTCAAACATATTTCCAATGCTTTCATCTTCCTCCTCACTGCAACGTTTAAAGCCCATGCCTCACACCCATATGAAAAAGTTGGTACAACTGTACTACAACTGTGCTCTGTTCATTCCTGTTTTTGCTTCCATACATAAACGTCTGTCCACAAGTGTCTTTTTCCACCCTTCATGGTTTTTTTTTTTTATGATCCACCTCATATTTCATCGACCAATCTACCAACATGTCCACTTCAATATTTCTAAAAGCATTCATTTACTTTATACTCTCTCCTCATAATATATCCCATTTTTCTTTTTATTGCTAAAATATTATGTTACTCTCATCACCCTGCTACTTTTTGTCTACTTTTAATTTTCCTGTTTTAGTCTCCCACACTTGTCTACTCTTCAGATTATCTTCAGATTCTCCCCCCAAAAAAAAAAAAAAAATGGTGTCATTGGCAAAAGGAAACTGTGCCAAAACAACTCTCTCTCAGAGTGCCAACTGTGTCAAAACCAGAGTGCCAAAAGTGTCAAAACCACTCTCAGAGAGCCAACTGTGTAAAAAAACACTCACAGAGTGCCAAATGTGCCAACAATACTCTAGCAAAGCACTAGCTGGGATACATATCTCAAGACTACTCTGACCGAGCACCGGCATGACCAGCTTTGCCAACATCTCTCTGATAAAGCCACAGCTGGAGCAACTGTGCCAAGACAACACTGACAGAGCCACAGCTCGATCAACTGTGCCAAGACAACACTGACAGAGCCACAGCTCGATCAACTGTGCCAAGACAACACTGACAGAGCCACAGCTCGATCAACTGTGCCAAGACAACACTGACAGAGCCACAGCTCGATCAACTGTGCCAAGACAACACTGACAGAGCCACAGCTCGATCAACTGTGCCAAGACAACACTGGCAGAGCCACAGCTGGAGCACCTACCACTGAGGATAATACCTTAATGTTATCATTACTTACCATCACCACAGACCTTAATCAAATTATTGCTCGCTAAATAACTTTTCTTCCAGGTGTTATGGGAGATGTTTGGGAGGAAATGGGAGGGAGAAGGGAGAGATAAAATGAGGAAACATCAAAACGGAGAGATAGGGTAAGATCAGCGAGCGAGAGAGAGAGAGAGAGAGAGAGATCACAGAAAGAGAGAGAATTAGAGTAAGATCGCAGAAGAAAGAGCTAGGGTAAGATGAGAGAGAGAGAGAGGGAGAGAGAGAGAGAGAGAGAGAGAGAGAGAGAGAGAGAGAGAGAGAGAGAGAGTAAGTTCACAGAGAGAGATAGAGAGGGAGAGAGAGAGAGAGAGACAGATAGAGAGATAGAGTAAGTTCAGAGAGAGAGAGGTTGGAGGTCACAGTGGTAAGCAATATTTTCTCAGAGGGTCTCTATGGAAGACAGACGAAGGATAAAACCATAAGGTATATTTGAGTAGTCCTAAAGGCCTGTGTGAAGCAGGATAAGAGAGATACAGGAGGACGAGACCGAGGGAAGAGGAAACGGAAGAACACAAGGGAAGGCGAGGACAGGATGAACACCGGAGACGGGCCATTTGTGAGAGGGTAGCGGCCCTGGCCAGCCACTGAGAGAGTGGTGGTCCTGGCCAGCCACTGAGAGGGTGGAAGCCCTGGCCAGCTACTGAGAGGGTGGTGGTCCTGGCTAGCTATTGAGAGGGTGGTGGTCCTGGCCAGCTGATGAGAGGGTGGTGGTTCTGGCCAGTCACTGAGAGGGTGGTGGTCCTGGCCGGCTACTGAGAGGGTGGTGGTGCTAGCCGGCTACTGAGAGGGTGGTGGTGCTAGCCGGATACTGAGAGGGTGGTGACCCTCGACAGCTACTGAGAGGGTAGTGGTACAGGCTAGCAACTGAGAGGGTGGTGGCCCTAGCTAGCTGCTGAGAGGGTGGTGGCCCTGGCCGGATACTGAGAGGGTGGTGACCCTGGACAGCTACTGAGAGGGTAGTGGCCCTGGCCAGCCACTGAGAGGGAAGTGGCCCTGGCCAGCCACTTAGGTGAGGTCTTGGAGCTGTCCCTGGAGGCAGTGGGTAATGGCTCTTACAATGTCCCCTATGGCCTACCTAGTGGATAGAGAGAGAGAGAGAGAGAGAGAGAGAGAGAGAGAGAGAGAGAGAGAGAGAGAGAGAGAGAGAGAGAGAGAGAGAGAGAGAGAGAGAGAGAGAGAGAGAGAGAGAGAGAGAGAGAGAGAGAGAGAGAGAGAGAGAGAGAGAGAGAGAGAGAGAGAGAGAGAGAGAGAGAGCAGCTAGCCTCACACACGTAATATCAGTGAGACATGATGTTATTAACCACGGAAGGGGACCTGGGAAGTGGTCTAGGCAGGTCTTGGTAAGGCCAAACAAAGATGTCTTGTCTGTGTACGTCACAGCCTCTGGGACCCGGGGGTCCCCAGACCCCTTTCAACCCCCGCTCCCCCTTTCTACTCTTTTCTTCCTCCTACCCTTTTCCCTATTTTCCTCCTTCATATTCAAGTCCCTTATACTTTCCTTAGCGTCTTTCCATCTCATTAAATTCACCCCCAACTCGAAGCGCTATGATGATGATGATAATAATAATAATAATAATAATAATAATAATAATAATAATAAATATTAATACTAAAAATAATAATAATAACAATAATAATAATAATAATAATAATAATAATAATAATAATAATAATAATAATAATAATAATAATAAAATTGAAGAAGAAGAAGAAGAAGAAGAAGAAGAAGAAGAAGAAGAAGAAGAAGAAGAAGAAGAAGAAGAAGAAGAAGAAGAAGAAGAAGAAGAAAAGAAGAAAAAAGGAAAAGAGAAAAAAAAACAAGAATAAGAACTAAACAGAGCGAAACGTCGGCCCCTCGAGAACTCCTCCTACATCAGCCTTTACCTTTCCTTCACTCATCTTCTCCTGGCGTGTCACCTTCCTACATCTTCACTCCCCACCCTTCACACGTCTCACCTGAAAGTGAGGAAGAGAGAAACAACAATAATTAGAACAAAAGTAACTATGGTTAGGAATAAGAATTGTTTAAAATATTTATGACACATTATAAAATATCTCGACGTATGTTGTAATGTGACTCATTGGGATAATTTGATGAGCATGTGTAATCGCGAGCTACCACTATCGCCACAACCACAATCACAACTACCACTATCGCCACAACCACAATCACAACTACCACTATCGCCACAACCACAATCACAACTACCACTATCGCCACAACCACAATTCCAACCACTATCGCCACGACCACAAACACAACTCTCACTAAGAACGCAGTCACAACTATCACTAAGAACGCACTCACAACAACCACTATCACCACCACCACTACAATCACAACTCGCCTTTGTTACTACCACAACTCACTACCGCTACCACTACCCTCTCCTCACACAAACCACAACCACAACCATCTTAATCATTGCCACCACTTACCCAAGCAGCACTCGCCCTCAACACAGGATCAAAGCACCAGCCTATGCTAACTAGATCTTCATATACATAATTGAAATCTACATGCAAGAGGCAGACAAGTCCTCCCCTCCCCGAGGCTATCCACACAAAATACTCTCTTTTATCCCAGTATCCTGATATCAGACCGACGCTCCCTCACACCTGCAGTGTCCTTACCTGCTGCTGGGGGGAAAGGAGGGGGGCTTTGTATGAAGGATATTCATTGGGGTTCCTTGATACTAGGGCCTGAGGATTCAGGAGCCTCAGAGCTCAAGGAGGCTCCAGCTGGTCCTCCTAAATGCTGGAGAATTTGCTGAAATATCGTGGGCTAAATTTCTTCTTTCCTTGTCGGGATTTGGGTCATTATCGGGAGACTTTCCGTTGATCGAGAATTCTAGCGAGGATCACGGATTTCTATTCGCGAATATTTTTTTTGAGTAACAGATTTTTCTTTTTTTTAGGGAGGGGGGGAAAGGGAAGAAGAGTTATGGAGTATTAAATGTTTTACTTCTTTACTGTCGACTTATTAATAGGGAATCTCCCTCGAAGGTCCCTTGATTATAAAATAAATCAAGTTATCGTCTTCTTTCTATTAACCGTGATAGATGCTGAATTAAGGTTGCGAAATGGGTAAATGATGAGGAAATTGTGAAATTCCGATGCTTTGCGAGTGATCTGTTGAGTGAGAGTCTCTGGGAATCCTGAGAATGTTGGGACTATTTGTCGATGCTGACGGCGCCTCGCGAGTGCCTTAAGGTTTGCAAATAAAAGGAGGTTTTGCGAATACCATTGGAATTCGAATCTCACACGTCGGAAACCTGCCGGCGGCAACGCCCTACGGCACATGTGGCCGGTAACATGCGGGCGTACTGGAGGAGAAGGAAGACGGGAATAGTAAGAGACGGTAGAGAAGATGGCAATTGAAGACGGAGGAGAGAGAGAGACAGAGAAAGACATTGAAGGAATGGTGGTGAGAGATGTGAAAAAGACACTTATGTACAGTTCAGGACATTTATTAAGTGTCTTCTTCAGTCCTAATGCAGAGATAACTAAGAAAACGAGTTCAGATAACTGCAGGAGTCAGGTGGAGAGCCGCGAGGGAGGTAGTAGCCATGATGATGATTCCTACAACAAAATGCCTTGTCGCTGTTGTCACGACGATACCTGAGGAGAAATTTCCTCGCAACTAGGAAGACGATAATTAAGACACCGTCTTCCCGCTGCTTGGTAGACGATGCCTGAGGACATACCTGTGCCAGGGACCACTAACCTTATTCATTCAGGTGGGGCCACATTAAAGTTTAAAGCTGGTTGAGGAACCTGACTTCAAAAACATCGAATTAAATGCAAATTAAGATATTTAACGCCCGCCATTTTAACCAAAGTAAAAACTACAATGTTAATATAATCAGAGAATAAATAAACTTAGACATAAGAAACATAAGTTCAAGGATAAATGTGATCTTATTTATGAAAAGGAACGATACTGATGGGCGGCAGTGTGTGCCCATGTCTGCAGGAGTCTATGTCTATGTTGCTGTGCCTGTCTTAGGGTAATTGCCTAGTTGAGGTAGTGGGTGTTACACTACGTCTTCTTGGCCTCCCGCTGAGGTAGTGGGTGTTACACTACGTCTTCTTGGCCTCCCGCTGAGGTAGTGGGTGTTACACTACGTCTTCTTGGCCTCCCGCTGATTGACGGGAAGAGCAAGAATCGTTCATCTTAGAATGTTACGAAGTGTTCAGTTACTTGAGAATTGATCTCCTCTGTTCCATTTTTTCTTCTTCTTCTTCTTCTTCTTCTTCTTCTTCTTCTTCTTCTTCTTCTTCTTCTTCTTCTTCTTCTTCTTCTTCTTCTTCTTCTTCTTTATTATTATTATTAGTAGTAGTAGTAGTAGTAGTAATAGTAGTAGTAATAGTAGTAGTATTGTTATTACTATTATTTTTATCATTTTTATTACTATTATTTTTATTATAAATTTTTATTACCATTAGTTTTTATTACTATTATTTTGTGTGTATATTCTGACAGTTACATCAGTGTCGACGTGTGTATGCACTTACAAGTGTGTATGTCTCAGTACTTATACTTAAGAGTTTACTTACATCCCTTTATTATGATAAAAAATCTCTCTGACCTGCATAGGTGACAGGCAGCCTTTTATGATTCTTTGTGCAGTAGAAAGGTTTTTAATCTAATAAGCAGAATAACATATAGCGAGCAAGACTGACCTTTTAAACCAGGTAACGGGTGGGGTTTGAACTCAAGGCAAGTGAGTCGTAAAACTTCAAGTCAGTGCGTAAGCCACTGGGAAATCTGACTACCATAGGAAGGTTAGCATGGGCCACCACTGTGACCACAAATGAAAGATTTTACAGATGAATCTCTTGAGTCATGATGACTGACCGGTTATGATGCAAGTTGTCGGGGCTACTAAGACGAGCACAATACCTTGGTCCCAGGCAGTGAATGACCTCGCATAACAGACGTGAGTAAGTGATAACTACATTAATCCAAGGCGATGACTGACGACCTTATAAGACGTGAATAACAGCACGTCAAGATGATTGTATTCATCCCTGGTGATGAATGGCGACATTACAAGACGTGAATACATAATTTTTGTGGAGGGATAACACACACACACACACACACACACACACACACACACACACACACACACACACACTAATCCGAGTGGCCTGTAATGACCTTGAAGACCTTCACTCCTCAGTAACACTGTGTTCATGTTGCAGTGTATGCTTTACCTGTTAATAACACGCAATTAATGGTTTATGACTTTTAATTTATGAAGACGTATCGCCCACCAGGGACGTTTTCTCAACTGAAATGATTGATAAAGTCCCAGTTGGGCAATACATCTCAATATAATGCCACGAACCGCATATTGTGTCTCATTAGCAATATATATATATATATATATATATATATATATATATATATATATATATATATATATATATATATATATATATATATATATATATATATATATATATATATATATATACGTTATCCATGGAGGCAAAGAAGGGAATGTATGAAAGTATAGTGGTACCAACACTCTTATATGGGTGTGAAGCATGGGTTGCAAATGCTGCAGCGAGGAGGAGGCTGGAGGCAGTGGAGATGTCCTGTCTAAGGGCAATGTGTGGTGTAAATATTATGCAGAAAATTCGGAATGTGGAAATTAGGAGAAGGTGTGGAGTTATTAAAAGTATTTGTCAGAGGGCTGAAGAGGGGTTGTTGAGGTGGTTTGGTCATTTAGAGAGAATGGATCAAAGTAGAATGACTTGGAGAGCGTATAAATCTGTAGGGAAGGAAGGCGGGGTAGGGGTCGTCCTAGAAAAGGTTGGAGGGAAGGGGTAAAGGAGGTTTTGTGGGCGAGGGCTTGGACTTCCAGCAAGCATGTGTGAGCGTGTTAGATAGGAGTGAATGGAGACGAATGGTTTTTGGGACATGACGATCTGTTGGAGTGTGAGCAGGGTAACATTTTGTGAAGGGATTCAGGGAAACCAGTTAATTGATTTAGTTGGACTTGAGTCCTGGAAATGGGAAGTACAATGCCTGCACTTTAAAGGAGGGGTCTGAGATAGTGACAGCTGGGAGGGACTTTTCTCAGCTGTCGTATCTGAGCTCCTCTGCAAAGACAGTGATTATGTATGAGTGTGGTGAAAGTGTTGAATGATGATGAAAGTATTTTCTTTTTGGGGATTTTCTTTTTTTGGGTCACCCTGCCTCGGTGGGAGACGGCCGACTTTTTTAAAAAAAAAAAAAAAAAAAAAAATATATATATATATATATATATATATATATATATATTGTGTGTGTGTGTGTGTGTGTGTGTGTGTTAGTTAGTTATCATTTTGTCCTAGGCGCATGTCGATTAGACACTAGGCCTGTTGTATGTGTACTCACCTATTTGTGGTTGCAGGGGTCGATTCATAGCTCCTGGCCCCGAATCATAGCTCCTGGCTAGGTGTGTATGTGTGTGTGTGTGTACTCACCTATTTGTGGTTGCAGGGGTCGATTTATAGCTCTTGTGTGTGTGTGTATGTGTGTGCGCGCGCGCTTTCTCTCAAAAGAACATCAACCAGACGATCTTAACAATGGAAAACAAGACACATGGGAATGGAAATGTTTAACTCTAGATCATTCACACACTCATGCGTCGTCAGGAGCTATGCAATGTTGCAAGACAGCAACAGACAGGAGGGGAAATACTGTGAGGGCAGGTAGAAGGTATCAGTGGTAGAAGGTATCAGTGGTAGAAGGTATCAGTGGTAGAAGGTATCAGTGGTTAAGGATATTTCACATCGTATGATGTGAAATATTCTTAACTTTTGTTCTGCCGTATTCATGTCTCTATTCCGGTACAGAGTAGGACCTGAGTCCCTTAAGATTTTCGTAGGCCATCTTGTAACCACATGTATACTCTCCCAGTGACTCCATAGTCTTTTTATCCGGTTTGTAAATTAGTCTACTCTGAGGGGACCATGTCAAAGGCTTTTTGATAGTCAAGGAATATGGCGGCCGTCCATCCTTGTATTTTTAAATTCAATTACGTTAGTTAGGCAGGATTTCCCCCGTCTGAAAATATGATTTCATTTGTAAAGAAAAGAAAATGACTTATGCTTCCCAGGTAATTAATTAGTTTATTCATTATTATTGAAAGACGATAAAGAAAAACAGGTTGTACAACAAGCTTTTCCTGGGGCAATGTTTCTCTTTGTTTAAGGCTTTATTAAGACAAGGCTTGATGAAGCTTTACACAGAGCGTTCTGTCAATGAAACTCTCCCCCCACAGCTTGAAACTTTCTCTTCTCTATTGTCAGCAGTACGCCATTCCATCCCCTATTATTGTCTTCTTCACCTTCATCACAGCTGGGCAGTGATGGTGTCACATTTTACTTCAAGGTTGAGAGGAGAGTTCCTCTTCGGTTTCACACTGCCTCGGTTCAGTCTAAACTTGATTATGGGAACAATAGTGTTGGCGACAGTGACGGTAGTGATGGAGAAGTGTTGGCAATGGTGACATTAGTAGAGGAGCAGCGCATGGAATGGTGAAAGTGATGATGGAGGGGGGCATGGGATAGTGACATTAGTGATTAAGGAAAGTGTAAGTGATGGTGAGAGTAGTGATGGAGGAGAGTGTAGGTGATGTAACTTGCTTCAAGAACTAACATGGTTGACTCTCGAAGACAATCGGGTGTACATTAGTAATCATTATTTTAATCTGATGGAAGATGTTCAAGGGGTTATCTCTTGCATGGTAACTCTGCTGTCTCTTTTAATAGCCATGGTGAGTTTTTTAATGGTATCACCGCGGAAATCCAAAGAGGTTTCAGAGGGACTATGAAAGCTCTAACGAGAATCTGCAGCAAATAAACAGAGAAATACTGGACACATCAAAGGCTGGTCCCATTGCCTTTGATGTGCTCAGTTCCTTCATGTGTGTGTGTGTATGTGTGTGTGTGTGCTCACCTGGTTGTGGTGGAGGGGGACGAGTTCCGGCTCCAGGCCATGTAACGTAACTGTTGGGGATGTAGCTTATAGATTCCTGTAGCTATGTTTGAGGGCGTCAGGCTTGTGTGGTGGAGGTGGACTTTGTAGGCAGCTTCAGGTATTGGTACGATATGGTCCAAAAGGCTTGGAATATGTTGAATTTGCTCTAGTATTAAGAGGCTGGCCCAAGGGCTAGTTGGTAACACTCAAAATAAGCTACAACTGCGCCCGCGCACCGACACAGACAGACAGACACACACACAGACACACACACAAACGAGCGCGCGCGCGCGCTCTTGATAAATGCCGGATCTGTGTGTGCGTGTGACAGCATGTTTGTGAATATATACATAATAATCTACCTGAGTTTGGGAGTGTTGAGAGCCAGCTCCTGGGTCCGCCTCTGTACTGCCTCTGTCATTTCTGTTTTTGTTTACGTCACTGATAGTCTTTTCCTCCCCCTTTTTTTTTTTTGGTTGTGATTATTTCTTCTCTTCTTTTCCCTTCCTCCAGTCACTATCACAAGGCTTTCTTGTGGGGTGTGTGTGTGTGTGTGTGTGTGTGTGTGTGTGTGTATACGCGCGCAAGCGCGTGAATGTGGGTGTATGAGATTTTTTGTACCAGACTCGTGAAAATTGGAACACTCTCCTGCTTATGTGCATCTCAGTGCCTGGCGCGAGGCTCTGATCGCCATAAATCAATCCATAACTCAAGTTTTGATTTGGTATTCATGTCCCATTACACCTTCACTTTCCTCAAGTCATACTCCAAGCTCCATTCAGACCATGGTTCGAACCCCGCCTGGACCACAGCTCTTCTACGCTCGAGTCACGCTGGACCATGTTCCGGCCATCGCTCGGCCCCGCTCAATACCTGTGTCAGCTCCATCAGCTGACAACCTAATCACTCCATCGGCCGACCTGGGCATGGATTATTCATCTGCACGACCAACAACAACAACTGCTTAATTCCGCTCGTTCCCAAAATATTCCAAATTCCTACTCACCTGCATAATGAACTCTGAACCACAACAACGTTTGTGGAGGCGTATTTTGTTTCTCTGGTGGGCCAAGTGCCTCCTCCTGTTTCACTAACGATGGTGGGAGTCAGGTGAGTTAGATATAAAAAAAAAAAAATGCGCGTCAGATGTGTTTCCCCTTTCCTAAAATGTGCATTATATATATATATATATATATATATATATATATATATATATATATATATATATATATATATATATATATATAAAATACATATATATATATATATATATATATATATATATATATATATATATATATACATACATATATATATATATATATATATATATATATATATATATATATATATATATATATATATATATATATATATTATTCGTTATGTCTAATAGGTGTATCAGATACACTTCCTATTTGCAATGGCTAACTTGTGTGTGTGTGTGTGTGTGTGTGTGTGTGTGTGTGTGTGTGTGTGTGTGTGTGTGGAGTTTGTTCACACTGCCTAAATTATCTTCTCTCCGCACTGCCAGTGAGTTTCCACACACCACAAATGTTGTTTATACACAAACAAACATTCTCTGTAGCTCTCGCTGTGCAAGATTTTGTGTATCTTCAAAATCTCTATTTATTCATGAAAGTGACTTTTAACTTGCGTGTGTTTGTATGTGTGTACTCACCTATTTGTGGTTGCAGGGGTCGAGTCATAGCTCCTGGCCCCGCCTCTTCACTGATTGCTAATAGGTCCTCTCTCTCCCTGCTCCATGAGCTTTATCAAACCTAGTCTTAAAACTATGTATGGTTCCTGCCTCCACTATGTCGCTTTCTAAGCTATTCCACTTCCTGACAACTCTATGACTGAAGAAATACTTCCTAACATCCCTTTGACTCATAGGAGTCTTCAACTTCCAATTGTGACCCCTTGTTTCTGTGTCCCCTCTCTGGAACATCTTGTCTCTGTCCACCTTATCTATTCCTCGCAGTATTTTATATGTCGTTATCATGTCTCCCCTAACCCTCCTGTCCTCTAGTGTCGTCAGGCCGATTTCCCTTAACCTTTCTTCGTAGGACAATCCCCTTAGCTCTGGGACTAGTCTTGTTGCAAACCTTTGCACTTTCTGTGTGTGTGTGTGTGTGTGTGTGTGTGCGCGCGCACGTCTACCTTCAAGCGGGGTCGTGCAATTGGTGGCAGCGGTGGGATCTTCTATCCAGACACCTCTACGCTGGGTAGAATTGATAACAACGCCAAAATGACTCTGCCGAGTGTTTTATGCAGTGGTTATTGCAACACGGCCCTGCAGAGTACACATCGGGGATTACTCCCCTCCCTTCTAACCCCTTCCCCCCTCCTCACCGTTTTCCCATCCCCCCCGGAACTCTCTCTCTTAGTCCTGTACGAAAGTAAACAAAGTCCTGAATAAAATCCAGTGCTGGCCTGGGGGTTGTAAGGTGGAGTTGGTGGGGGGTCGGAGGGAAAGATGGGGGGGGGGGGGGACGCGAGGTTAGGTACATATACAATGCACTTTGTTTCTTCAACTTTGAAACGGACTTTGTTGACACTTCCTCTGGCTTTGCTATCTCGCTGCTGACCGTCCAACAGAGCCGTCGATACACCCTTATAAATTCAAGCCTTTTAAAACAATTCTTTTTCTTTTAACATTATCTGTGAATGTGTCGCCTTCCCATTTTTTATCACCGCTAGTTTTCACAAGTCTGGATGTTAAATATTAATGACCGAGTCCCATTGTTGGTAATTACAGAGCATTCAACACTAATGGAATACGTGAAGACCTCATTAATTGAGCCGTCAGTTCACATATGTTGTCCCCGAGGTGAGAAGGGCCGCGCCAGGCTACTTGTTAACGAACCATTTTGCATAAACTATAATTTACATTTGTAGTTAACCTGAGCACAATAGAGTGAAGGGGTCTCATGCACAGTACAGAGCAGTGGCGTTATGCACAGTACAGAGCAGTGGCGTCATGCACAGTACAGAGCAGTGGCGTCATGCACAGTGCAGAGCAATGGCGTCATGCACAGTACAGATCAGTGGCGTCATGCACAGTGCAGTAGGATGGCCTGAAACGCAGTAGAGTGTTTATGCACAATACCGAAGAATATCTTCATGCACAATACTGAGGAATGTCTTCACGCACAATACTGAGGAATTTCTTCATGCACAATACCGAAGAATATCTTCATGCACAATACTGAGGAATGTCTTTATTCACAATACTGAAGAATATCTTCATGCACAATACCGAAGAATATCTTCATGCACAATACTGAGGAATGTCTTCATTCATAATACTGAGGAATTTCTTCATGCACAATACCGAAGAATATCTTCATGCACAATACTGAGGAATGTCTTTATTCACAATACCGAAGAATATCTTCATTCACAATACCGAAGAATATCTTCATGCACAATACCGAAGAATGTCTTCATGCACAACACAAACATTCACTCAGAATTTTTCCACATGTGTGGATTAGTTATGAACTGTTTCTGACACAGTATTGTGAACTAGTTACGAATTATTCCAGCCACGGAATTACTGGTTAATTATGAGTTGTTCCAGCAACGGTACTGTGGGTTAGTTATGAAGAGTTCCAACCACGGTATTCTGGGTTAGTTATGAAGAGTTCCATCCACGGTATTGTGACTTGCTAGCCACGGCACTGACTTACAAGCCACAACACTGTGACTTACTAGCCACTGCACTGTGACTTCCTGTCTACACTTAATCAACACACGTGAAAACAAATATTTTTATCTAACTATAATCGCAGAATTCAAGGAAACAAAGACAGCATTAACATTCAGTCTCTCCCAGGAGATGAACGGAAAGACGGGAGATGAACGGAAAGCCAGGAGATGAAGGGAAAGCCAGGAGATGAACGGAAAGCCAGAAGATAAACAGAGAACCAGGAGATGACCAGAAAGTCAGGAGATTAAGAGAAAGCCGGAAGATGAACGGAAAGTAGATGAACAGAAAACCACACTGATAAAATTTTAGAATTTGCCGCCTAAGTGGCTAGTTTATTGTGCACCCCATATCCATCCTGTGGACGGTAGTGGCTAGTTTATTGTGCACCCCATATCCATCCTGTGGATGGTAGTGGCTAGTTTATTGTTCACCCCATATCCATCCTGTGGATGGTAGTGGCTAGTTTATTGTTCACCCCATATCCATCCTGTGGTTGGTAGTGGCTAGTTTATTGTGCACCCCATATCCATCCTGTGGATGGTAGTAGCTAGTTTATTGTGCACCCCATATCCATCCTGTGGATGGTAGTGGCTAGTTTATTGTGCACCCCATATCCATCCTGTGGATGGTAGTGGCTAGTTTATTGTTCACCCCATATCCATCCTGTGGATGGTAGTGGCTAGTTTATTGTGCACCCCATATCCATCCTGTGGATGGTAGTGGCTAGTTTATTGTTCACCCCATATCCATCCTGTGGATGGTAGTGGCTAGTTTATTGTTCACCCCATATCCATCCTGTGGTTGGTAGTGGCTAGTTTATTGTGCACCCCATATCCATCCTGTGGATGGTAGTGGCTAGTTTATTGTGCACCCCATATCCATCCTGTGGTTGGTAGTGGCTAGTTTATTGTGCACCCCATATCCATCCTGTGGTTGGTAGTGGCTAGTTTATTGTGCACCCCATATCCATCCTGTGGATGGTAGTGGCTAGTTTATTGTGCACCCCATATCCATCTTGTGGATGGTAGTGGATAGTTTATTGTGCACCCCATATCCATCCTGTGAATGATAGTGGCTAGTTTATTGTGCACCCCATATCCATCCTGTGGATGATAGTGGCTAGTTTATTGTGCACCCCATATCCATCCTGTTGATGGTAGTGGCTAGTTTATTGTGCACCCCATATCCATCCTGTGGTTGGTAGTGGCTAGTTTATTGTGCACCCCATATCCATCCTGTGGATGATAGTGGCTAGTTTATTGTGCACCCCATATCCATCCTGTGGATGGTAGTGGATAGTTTATTGTGCACCCCATATCCATCCTGTGGATGATAGGGGGTTGTTTATTGTGCACCCCATATCCATCCTGTGTTTGGTAGTGGCTAGTTTATTGTGCACCCCATATCCATCCTGTGGATGGTAGTGGCTAGTTTATTGTGCACCCCATATCCATCCTGTGGATGGTAGTGGATAGTTTATTGTGCACCCCATATCCATCCTGTGAATGATAGTGGCTAGTTTATTGTGCACCCCATATCCATCCTGTGGATGATAGTGGCTAGTTTATTGTGCACCCCATATCCATCCTGTTGATGGTAGTGGCTAGTTTATTGTGCACCCCATATCCATCCTGTGGTTGGTAGTGGCTAGTTTATTGTGCACCCCATATCCATCCTGTGGATGATAGTGGCTAGTTTATTGTGCACCCCATATCCATCCTGTGGATGGTAGTGGATAGTTTATTGTGCACCCCATATCCATCCTGTGGATGATAGTGGGTTGTTTATTGTGCACCCCATATCCATCCTGTGGATGGTAGTGGCTAGTTTATTGTGCACCCTATATCCATCCTGTGGATGGTAGTGGCTAGTTTATTGTGCACCCCATATCCATCCTGTGGTTGGTAGTGGCTAGTTTATTGTGCACCCCATATCCATCCTGTGGTTGGTAGTGGCTAGTTTATTGTGCACCCCATATCCATCCTGTGGATGATAGTGGCTAGTTTATTGTGCACCCCATATCCATCCTGTTGATGGTAGTGGCTAGTTTATTGTGCACCCCATATCCATCCTGTGGATGATAGTGGCTAGTTTATTGTGCACCCCATATCCATCCTGTGGATGGTAGTGGATAGTTTATTGTGCACCCCATATCCATCCTGTGGATGGTAGTGGATAGTTTATTGTTCACCCCATATCCATCCTGTTGATGGTAGTGGCTAGTTTATTGTGCACCCCATATCCATCCTGTGGATGGTAGTGGATAGTTTATTGTGCATTCCACACCCATCCATACAGAACGCTAATGGATATGGCCAGACACACGTCCTTGTATAAGTTGTATCATGTACTTCTAGAAATAAATATTATTATATCATTATTATTTTAATTATTATTATTATTATTATTATTATTATTATTATTATTATTATTATTATTATTATTATTATTATTATTATTATTATTATTATTATTGTTGCTAGGCACAGCGAAAGTGCCGATAAAAGACAACAGGACCAAAATAATATAAGTTCTTGACCCCTTCAGTGTGTCCAGATGTGGGACGCGAAACTTTCCCCCCTGGAAAATCATCCGTTAATTCCTTGATCGCGCATGCGCAGTGACTTAGGAAGAGGATCAGCGAGGGTTTTGGGGGATCAAGTCCCAATTCATGCGTTTGGGGCTGACACAGCGTAATTGAATTCCCGGACTTATGACCTTTGGGGCGGTGAATGAGCGAATTGTCTTTGTTTTGCAGGCGTAGGGGAGGGGATTGGTAGGGGAAGGGGTGGAGGGTAGGGGACGGTGGTTGGGGATGAGGAATGGGGTTGGGGTTGGGGAATGGAGTGGAGGTTTAGGGGATGGGGGTTGGGGAATGGAGTGGAGGGGTAGGTGATGGGGGTTGGGGAATGGAGTGGAGGGGTAGGGGATGGGGGTTGGGGATGGGGAATGGAGTGGAATGGAGGGGTGGGGTTGGAACTGGGGATGGGAGAGGAGTGGAGGAGAGAGGATGGGGAAAGGTGTGGTGGGGTAGGGGATGGAGTTTGGGATGGGGAAAGGTGTAGAGAGGGGACAGAGGGGACACTTTTATCATTATATCACAGTGAGAGGAAAAGGAGTGAGGGAGAGACATTAAGTTCACGATTAGGACGAGTGAAGGGATTGTTGTTTTGTTGTTGCTGTTGTTGTTGTTGCTGTTTTGTTATTGTTATTGTTTTTGTTTTTGTTGTTATTGTTGTTGTTGTTGTAACTGTTGTGTTGGTTGTCATGGTAGCAGTAGTAATATTGTTTGTGGTGGTGGGAGGGGGCGAATGGTGGTGATTGTTGTAGTTGTTGTGGTGTTGATGTTAGTGGTGGTGGTAGTGGTGGAGGTATTAGGAGTGGTAGTAATGGTGGTAGTAGTGGTGGTGGTCATAGTGGTGGTCATAGTAGTGGTAGTAGTGATGGTAGTAGTGGAGGTAGTAGTGGTTGTGTTAGTGGTGGTCATAGTGGTTGTGTAAGTGGTGGTCATAGTGATAGTAGTGGTGGTAGTAGTGGTAATGGTGGTAGTAGAGGTGGTATTAGTGGTGGAAGTAGTGGTAGTGGTGGAAGTAGTAGTGGTAGTAGTAGTAGTGGTTGTACTGGCAGTCAGTGTGCCAATACTCAGCTGGTGAGGGGCTGAGGAACAGACAATATTTGCGGAGAGTAAATGAAGTAGGAGAGGAGGGAGGGGAGAGGAGGGAGGGGAGAGGAGGGAGGTAAGAAAGGGGAGAGGAGGGAGGAGGAGTGGAAGGAAAAAGAGGGAATGGGAGAAGAGATGAGAGGGGAGAACTGAACAGATTGTGAAGGATGGATAAAAACGAGAGAGAGTGAGAAGGCAGGGGAGGACAGGGAGATGAAAAAGAGAAAAAGAGAGTGTAGAGAGGAAGGAGACAGAAAGGAGATAGAAGGTAAAACGTAGAAAGGGGATAGAGAGAACAGCTGGAAGATAGGAAATGGAAAGATATATATATATATATTATTGTAACCACGAACGAGTGGTATTGATCAATAACTACGTGTAGTTATTGATCAATACCACTCGTTCGTGGTTACAATAATATATATATATATATACTGCTCGTTGAGCTATATATATATATATATATATATATACAAACACTGATCTCTGGCCGACGGAGACTCGAACCTACGAACCTCATGACAAGGTACGCAGTGCTTTGCCGACCGTACCACACTGCGTACCTTGTCATGAGGTTCGTAGGTTCGAGTCTCCGTCGGCCAGAGATCAGTGTTTGTGAATATTTCGCCTGCTCTTGCGAATTCCTAGCATATATATATATATATATATATATATATATATATATATATATATATATATATATATATATATATATATATATATATATATATATATATATATATACATATATATATATTATATACATGTCGTGCCGAATAGGTAAAAATTGTCAATTAGAAAGAACTCATTTAAAATTAAGTCCTTTCTAAAATTTTCTCTTATACGTTTAAAGATAAAAAAAATTATTTATGTTAATGTAAGAATTAATAATTTGGTACCAAAAGAACCTTAAAAAACTTACCTTATTATAACAAGCGCAATTAATTTAACCTAGTCCAACTAAATATAATTTAGATAACTTAACAATAATTTAATAATAAACAAACACAATGAAATATATTTTTTTCGCTAGGTTCAGAATTATTTTTTTGCGAAATTATTGCATACACAAATTTTCACTTGCTTTATTCGGTAAGAAGTGTTGCTATTTAAGCCAAAATAGCAAGTTTTACCTATTCGGCACGATATACATATATATATATATATATATATACATGTTGTGTTTATATATATATGGATAATAAGGGATAGAAAGGAGAGAAGAGAGAGAGAGAGAGAGAGAGAGAGAGAGAGAGAACACACAGGAGGGGTACACAGGAGGGGAACTACACACACAGCGACACGAGGGGGAGAGCTTCGGAGATTAAGTCAGGATTTACAACAAGCACCTCCTAATGGAATTTCCCAATCCTGACTAATTTCCCCAATTTCACCCCCATCTTTTTTGGGGGAAGGGGGGTGTTCTTAATAGGAAGCATATATATGTCTCTCTTAATGAGTCTCCTCCTTCCTTGTTCTTCCTATATTCATCCTTTTTTTATTTCCTCTGCCTCCCTCTCTCCCCCTGTAATCCAATGCAACTGCAAGATAACCAATTTCGGAAGAGGAAATAGAATTCTGGGTTTGGGATTAAGGATTACTTGTACCCAAAAAATTAGGGGGCAGGTTGGGCCCTTCCAATTAGTGTTTAGTGAATGTAAAACACTCTGGGACCTCTGGAGAGGGCTAGGGGGGTGAGGGAGAGAACTGGGAGAGGAGGGAGAGAGCTGGGGGAGGAGGGAGAGTGCTGGAGGAAGAGGAAGAGGGCTGGGGAAGGAGGGAGAGGGCTAGCGAGGAGGGGGAGGGTCTGGGAAGGAGGGAGAGGGCTGGGGGAGGGAGAGAGCTGAGGGAGGTGGGAGAGGACTGGGGAAATGGGAGAGGGCTGGGGAGGAGAGATACTCTTTAGGGGAGGGAGTAAGGGAGGAAAAGTGGGAAAAGGAAGAGCAAAAGAGAAGAAAATAGTGAAGGAGGGGGGTAAAGGGAAGGGAATAATGGAGAACAGAAAGAATATATATATATATATATATATATATATATATATATATATATATATATATATATATATATATAACACACACCCTTCTGCCTGCAAGGGTGTGTGATCAGCTCTATAATGTATCTAAAATTGATTCTGGCGCTGGGCAGTTCACATCAACTGCTGTACACGAGGCAACCAATAATGGCACTACAATTGGTGCCAGCATTCTTCATGAGCACAACATAGATAAGGGTATGTTGTGGCTAGCCTGCTGCCACAACATACTCGAAGTTATGCTGGACGCCCAGGATGTTAAGTCATTACCATCAACATCACGTTGAAGAATTTTTATTTTTCAAGCGACTCAAGACAAAATGGGCGAAAAACTAGCACACAGGAGACTGAAACGTGTGACGACGTTTCGGTCCGACATAGACCATTTACTAGAAGTGTGTGTGACTAGTTAACACCCTGGATGGTGCAATATAATACTGGAAAATATGGATCTTAAAATTTCAGTTTAATGTTACACTTGCGGAGGTTAGATAATGAAATTAGTACGTATTCATCAAGTGTTGGACATGTGTCTTATTCATCAAGTGTTGGACATGTGTCTTATTCATCAAGTGTTGGACATGTGTCTTATTCTTCAAGTGTTGGACATGTGTCTTATTCTTCAAGTGTTGGACATGTGTCTTATTCTTCAAGTGTTGGGCATGTGTCTTATTCTTCAAGTGTTGGACATGTGTCTTATTCATCAAGTGTTGGACATGTGTCTTATTCTTCAAGTGTTGGACATGTGTCTTATTCATCAAGTGTTGGACATGTGTCTTATTCTTCAAGTGTTGGACATGTGTCTTATTCTTCAAGTGTTGGACATGTGTCTTATTCATCAAGTGTTGGACATGTGTCTTATTCATCAAGTGTTGGACATGTGTCTTATTCTTCAAGTGTTGGACATGTATCTTATTCATCAAGTGTTGGACATGTGTCTTATTCATCAAGTGTTGGACATGTGTCTTATTCATCAAGTGTTGGACATGTGTCTTATTCATCAAGTGTTGGACATGTGTCTTATTCATCAAGTGTTGGACATGTGTCTTATTCATCAAGTGTTGGACATGTGTCTTATTCATCAAGTGTTGGACATGTGTCTTATTCATCGACATCTGAAACTTTGCCGTTCGATTGTATGTCCACACTTTGTTGAAAGTTTCATAATTATCAGCCCCTTCACAATCAACAGTTCCTTCACAATCAACAGTTCCTTCACAATACCATTTCCTTCACAATCAACAGTTCCTTCACAATACCATTTCCTTCACAATCAACAGTTCCTTCACAATCGCCATTTCCTTCACAATCATCAGTTCCGCCACAGTCATCAGTTCTGTCACAGTCATCTGCTCCTTCACAATCATCAGCTCCTTCACAATCAACAGCTACTTCACAATCATCAGCTCCTTCACAATCAACAGCTACTTCACAATCATCATCTTCATAATCATCAGCTCCCTCACAATCATCAGCTCCCTCACAATCATCACCTCCGTGTTACTAAAGAATCTTGGCCAGTACAACAAAAACAACAAGTCTATCTTCTCCGTGGCTCTGAAAATAACATTGATTCACCTCTGTCATCTTCGTGAGGGATTCGTTACTTTCGTTATCATTAATGGCGAAGTTTCCTAACCAGACGAAAAACAAAATAATAAAAGGTTCGCAGAAGTGAGAAGTGTTTCTAATCCCGTTAAATCACGCTGAATAAATTTTGGTTTGTCTCTACTGAACGGATTCTTTATTTGAAGGCTGAGGCAACAAAAGGCCAGGACAGTACTCGTTAAGTTAGGTTTACCTGCAGTAACACGAGGACACATCTGATTCACTTCCATTTGGAAAGTTATTCACGTAAATCAAAAACAGCGCTGATCCCAGTAGCAATGGCACCACTAGTTACTCTACCTCGTTTTCAAGTCTCTCTTTCTTGACACTCTGTT
>WNWK01002400.1:115000-205000 GCA_009830355.1 Cherax destructor
TTTCTGCAAGTAAGCCTGAACTTTCTCAATCCAATAGGTTTTGAGTTTGTATCATATTAAGAGAGGAAAAAAGTTTACAAATTAAAATTGGAATTAAATGAATTTTTTTCCAATTTCTTCTCGTTCTGCTCTCCATCACTTGTCTCCTCGGGGAGCTGTTCTTAGATAGATGGAACAACACATACATCCTTGATACTTAACTACTTAACTTTCCTAACATTAATCTTAGTTCTGTTTCTGTCCCATAGGTGGTCCCGGGTTACACGCCTCTGGACACCTAAATATATATAACTTTCGTTATAGTGAGTTTATTGATTGTGTTGGAAACGTGTCAGGTGATTTAGGAAACGTGTTTATTCGTGTAATAAAAGTGTCAGGTCGTGTAAGAAGCTTGTCAGGTGAGCAAATTTCTGGTATGATCAATATTCTCTTACCCAAAGCTAGTTTATTAATCTGTCAATTTTATCACTGATTATGATTAATCTATGGCTCTTCATATATAAACCTCACTATAAAAAAAATCATTGGAAACTTCAAAGAGCAACCAGTGTGTTACTCAATAAACAAGTATCCCTACACACCCATATTCCTTCCTCCCCTCAAAAAGTCCACCAAAATATCGGAGAAACCCAGACGGGTTCCGGTGTCTTCCAATTATACCATGAGATATCCTTTTGACGAATTCCCCAGGATTTTCCAACTGGCTGCCGTCCCAGGCTCCACAAGTCTTCGACGGCAGGCCAAAACCGATCGTCAGACATATCTGGCTCGGCGGCTCACACAGCATTTCCAGATTAATAATCGCGGCTCCCGCTTCCCAAAAGCTTCCCAGGCATCTTAAGATAACACTCATCAACTAACGGAGTCTTCGGAAGCCTGTCTTAATAATAGCGTCCCAAGAGTCGAATCTTCGGCTGTTGGGAGAAGCAGCATTATTAAAAATTCGAGCATCTTCGCCAGGCAGGAGAAAGAAAGCGTGTCTCTCAAAAGAGTTCGGTTCACAAGGAAGGTTGTGGTGGGCAATGAGGAAGTCTGGATAACAAGATGTGCAGGGTTCATTTGTCCTAACAGAGTGGTGACAAGACGGTCAGGAGACCTCACGACAGAGACAAGCGGAGAAGGAGGGGAGTCAGAGAGAGGTAAACAGGGAAAGTAGAGAAAATGGAAGGCCCCGTTCCACGATTTTCAAGAACTAGCAAAATAGATGTGGATAGAGTGAAGGAAAGTGAAGGTGTAGCTTCTTTTGACATTAGAGAGAGGGAAAAAAATGAGCGAAGAAGGGAAGAAGGCAGGATGAGGGGAGATTCAGCAGGAAGGGAAGTGATGGGAGAAAAGAGGAATGGATGAAAGAAAACATAGACAAAAAAAAAGAAAAGGAAGCAGAAGCAAGGGAAGGAAACAGAAGGAAAGGAGTGAGGATGGGAAGCAGGAGAGAGTTGAGTGAAGAGCTTCCAGAACGGGCCTGGAACAGGAAGGGGGGGGGAGAGAGGCTGTGTTGGGATGTCGTGTATTTGCCTGGGCATCCAGCGCCTGGGACTGACAGAGAGAGCAGTTCCAGAATAGACAATGGAGCCACGTAGAACTCTGACAGAGCCTTTGGGGAGGCGACCCATACCAGCATCCAGTGATGATAGAGCCAAGACATTTCGAGCAGAGCAAGCTATTTAAAAGAAAAACGTTTCGCTCGCAGGTAAACACTCACAGTTCATGACTTCGTAAAGATCATCTTTTGAAATTAATGATAACGCATTAAGTGCTATCTTCAATGACACATTAAGTGCTATCTTTAATGATAACGCATTAAGTGCTATCTTTAATGACACAGTAAGTGCTATCTTTAATGAAAACAAATTAAGTGCTATCTTTAATAACACATTAAGTGCTATCTTTAATGATAAATTAAGTGCTATCTTTAATTATAAATCATTAAATGCTATCTTTAATAACACATTAAGTGTTATAATTAATGATAACACATTAAGTGCTTTCTTTAATGATAACAAAGTAAGTGCTATCTTTAATAACACAAAATGATATAATTAATAACACAAAGTGTTATCTTATACGATAACACCTGAAAATCCCTTCTCAAATCTATACCACTTTAGATACCGGAGAGGGGCTCTTGATCCAAGAATTCTGATCTGTGCTTCCCTTCCATGGATTGTACACAAGTGCCTACCATTCCTCACAATACCATGGTTGAAACAACTTATAACTTATCCACAATACCATGGCTGGAAAAAATCAAAATTTACCCACAATACCATGGCTGGAACAACTTAGAGCCATGGTATTGTGGATAAGTTATAAGTTGTTCCAGCCATGGTATTGTGGGTAAATTTTGATTTTTTCCAGCCATGGTATTGTGGATAAGTTATAAGTTGTTCCAACCATGGTATTGTGAGTAAGTTATAAGATGTTCCAGCCATGGTATTGTGGATAAGTTATAAGTTGATCTAGCCATGGTATTGTGGATAATTATAAGTTGTTCCAAGCCATGGTATTGTGATAAAGTTTAACATGGTTGTTGTGTTAAGTCCAATGGTATTGTGGATAAGTTATAAGTTGATCTAGCCATGGCTGGAACAACTTATAACTTACCCACAACACCATGGCTGGAACAACTTATAACTTACCCACAACACCATGGCTGGAACAACTTATAACTTACCCACAATACCATGGCTGAAACAACTTATAACTAACCCACAACACCATGGCTGGAACAACTTATAACTAACCCACAATACCATAACTTGAACTCTCAATGTCAGTTAGTAGAATCATTGCTTAGGAACCAGCGATTCCACATTAACTACCTATTATATGAAATGGGTAAATTTGTATCCACAAAGCCTAAGCTTATCGTGTACTATCTTGCCTATAATATACATCCGTAATTAAAGTTTGGAGCCATTTAGGCCATTTAGGAAATGCATGCTTAAGCAATTACACGGAATACACGGATAACCCGAACGTAGAAGAGAGAAGGTTACGACGACGTTTCGGTCCACCTTGGACCATTTCCAAAGTCACAAGTCGGAGCGAAACGTCGTGGTAAGTTTATCTCCTATGTGAGGGTTATTTGTGTATTGTTCCAGTCACGGTTATTGTGATTGGAGCAATTGTGATCTTCAGTTACACCGAAAATAATACACCATTTTAATAATAAAATTGTATAACTGGTGTATAGACACTACAATAACAATCCCATCCCATAAAGTGGAATACACCGGCGGTCGAAGTTTAAGGCCGAACAGAAGTGGCTTTCTCAGGTTATCGTGTGAAAACCAAATCCGGGAATGTTCAACGTAAAATTTGACCAGAGGCTAACTGCACATGCAACTACTCGCACGAACCTTACCCTAGTTACAATACATCAGTATAGAAAGTTTGAAACCTCTCAGACGAGGCGTTCCCAAGTTACGAACGAGAATCTTGCAAGATAGCTTTATACCCTATTTGCGTCATTCCTTTTTCCCATCGTGTTGGTATTTTAAACCATTTTCCTCCACCATGATTAAATGAAAGAGTCGAATATCGGTCTTAATCAGTTTAGGTTTGGATATAAGAGCCTGACAGGTGAGTGGTCTGTCCCCGGGAGCTCCCATCTCACACCTGCCTCTAATTGACGAAGTTTTGGGGTTGTAAGATGTCAGTGGTGGAAGTTGTCAGTGGTGGAAGATGCAGTTGTGGAAGATGTCAGTGGTGGAAGATGTCAGTCTTGGTTCAGGTGGAAGATGTCATTGGTGGAAAGATGAGGGTAGGTGAGAGAGAGAAGAGAGAGAGAGAGAGGAGAGGAGAGAGAGAGAGAGGAGAGAGAGAGAGAGAGAGAGAGAGAGAGAGAGAGAGAGAGAGAGAGAGAGAGAGAGAGAGAGAGAAGAGAGGGGGGGTGAGGGAGTAGGAGTCAGTCAGCCTTGGACAAGTCGACTTTAACATCTAAGAGCTGTGAGAGCGAGATGATGAATGCCATTGTCTTCTCCACTCTCACTGCTCCCACACTCACTCCCACACCCACACCCGTTCCTTAACCACACTCACTCCCACACCCTACCCCCCAGGTAGTGCAGACTGCCAGGCAAGTGCAGCAGGCAGGCAGGTAAGGAAGCAGGAAGGGCAAGCAGGTAGGGCAGGCAAGCAGTCGTAGCAGTATCGTGGTATATCTGGCAGGCAGTGACGGGGGGGGGGGGAAAGGGGATCACCGCAAGAATAACAACATTGATAAGAAAAAAAAAACAGAGATAAGGCCGACCTTTTCATTCAGGCCCCAACACACCGCCCTTCTTTTGACTTTTGATTCAGAAACCAGTCCTCCCATGCATGCAAAACAAGATAAAAACCACATGATAAGGACCGACCTCCTTTTTTTTTTATTCGACTCCAGAACCATTTGGATTTTTTTTCCCCTCTCGGTATTAAAAAATCAGTCCAGGATATTCAAGAATCTATTATAAAACCGAGAGGTCCAAGGGCTCTATTACGAGTTCGTTTCCGAGGGATATTTTTTCATTTTGGTTTATAGAAGATTTCAGTCATCAGTGAGCTCTTGCAGGAAGGGGGAAAAATAGTTGGACTCTTCTTTCTTTCCGGGTTTTTCACTTTTTTGGCCGATTTGTTTTTTGGATGTTAGGTAATATTTATGGTGATTAATGAAAGTCAAGATGATAGTTGGTAAATATTTCCCGAGCCGTCCTGTCTCTCTATCTCTCTCTCTTTTTATTTCTCTCTTGACTGGTTTTCTATCCTTTCTTCACACACCTAGATAATACACAGTAGTCTTTAATCTAGATAGAAGTAGACAGTTCTTATTAGCAAGATAGCCTCAGTCTATTTCCAAGTCCGTGTAGTCCCTAGTACTCCATGTACACACACACACACACACACACAAACACACACACACATGAACACTCACAGAGTCGTCCATGAACACAACACCAGCTTGGTACAATGCTGTTAGGGAGTCACGTCAGTCCACTCCCAACTTAACAGATTCTTAACAAGATTTCTCAAGCTTTACTCTATCCCGCTCCCACCCCCTATTTTTACCATGCATCCTTCTCTTGTTTATCCTAATCATTTGTGTTGCTGTTCTTCTCGTCTTTCTCTTTGGTGAATTACTCTGATATTTGATTTCGGGAGTTCTTATATAGTTTCTCTCTTCTCTATATATTCCTTAATGTTTCTATTTTATTTATCTATTCCTTCCTCTGTTACTCCAATGTATCTTTTTTTTTTTTTGCTGCTGTTCTTCCTCTATCCCTTCCGCCACTTCACTCCTTCCTCTCTTCCTCATCCTACGTTCGTTTCTCTTATGCTTCTCCCTTCACTTCTCCTGTTCTTCTCTTCCTATTCACTGATTTCTCTCTTATATCGGGACAATCTATCGGAAATGACCTGGATTCCGGAGGTGGCGAGTCACTTCCTACCAGCTGATGGGAAACCTCGGCTGAGAGAGTAGTGATTAAGAGACGAAGGATCGAGCCTCCACTTTCTCTTATACCGAAGGATCTAATTGGTATATAATCGATCTAAACCATTTAACTAGACCTCGAAAATAATTCTGATGACACCAGAAGCGCCATATTAAAAGTAATTTTTCGATAAATTCCATAACATTTCGACCTGTAATTAATACAGGTGTCGGCTTGTTAATAATCACCACCGAGTACATGACAGTGTCCTTATTCTAGACAAGTACAGAAATAAGTACAGAAGAAGGCCTCGCTAAATATTTGTGCAGCCAAATCATGGAAAGTCGTTTTCTTGTTGGTAAATACAACAAACACACACACACACACACACACACACACACACACACACACACACACACACACACACACACACACATGTCAGTAGTGTTACTAAATTCCTATATATTATACTTGTGTAGTATATCATAGTTAGTACCAGCTATATTATAGACAGGACCCCTGCTCAGCTAGGCCTCTGGCTAGCTGTGACGTCACCAAGCCATGCCCATGTGAGCGCCATACCAGAGGCACTCGCTCTCACTTGGGCCTCAGCCTAGACAGAACAGGTAGGCTGGGCTATCCTCCCTTCACGACTTCTTCCAATATAAGTTACTAACCGACCAG
Source organism: Cherax destructor (assembly GCA_009830355.1). Lineage (NCBI taxonomy): Eukaryota > Metazoa > Arthropoda > Malacostraca > Decapoda > Parastacidae > Cherax > Cherax destructor. The sequence continues at coordinate 121,099 of WNWK01002400.1, forward strand.
TTGTGTATTACTTCTACCGACTTATCTCCAGAGTAACCCTCGCAATACACACAAACACACACACAAAATTCCCACGAACGCACACAAACAAGTTAACACACAGTTTCAGGATCAGGCGTGACTGAGCAAAGTAGGTTAGAGTTTAGTAGAGAGCGGCCAGGTGGTCGCAAAAGGAGTCATTAGTAGCGTTTCGATTGCAACTAAGTACAAAGACACAAAACAGAAACACGTTCTGAAGAAAATAATGAGATACAGCCGTGTTTACTCAGAGAGAGAACAGAGACAGAGAGAACTGAGCGCACATATACAGAGGCTGAGAGGCCCTAACAGCTGGGCTACAGTGTACTCTTGGTAATACTGACAGCATATAAATAAGAAACACAATGTGGGTTAATGAATTTTACTGTGAAGACGTTTCGTACACCAGGGAATTATCAACTGGTAAGTCCCTTGGACGAAACTTTTTGACAATAAAATATAAAAAAAAAACATTGTGTGTCTTATTTACAGTGTATACCAGTGCTGGAGATCACTCCTCACAAAAGAGGGGGAGAATTTAGGTACCCGAACACCCTCACCCGCTCTCCACCCGAACATCCTCACCCGCTCTCCACCCAACACCCTCACCCGCTCTCCACCCAACACCCTCACCCGCTCTCCACCGAACACCCTCACCCGCTCTCCACCCAACACCCTCACCCGCTCTCCACCCAACACCCTCACCCGCTCTCCACCCAACACCCTCACCCGCTCTCCACCCAACACCTTCACCCGCTCTCCACCCAACACCCTCACCCGCTCTCCACCCAACACCCTCACCCGCTCTCCACCCAACACCCTCACCCGCTCTCCACCCAACACAACCACGTGTGTAAGAGGAAATAACTGGAAAAGTGGGCAGATGGGTTTTTAATTTCCCATCAAATCAAACTCAGCGAATAGTAGTTAATAAAGTCAAATCATAGAATGATATAGAGAAAAAACTCTGTTCCTCAAGGCACAGTACTCCCCCCAGTTCTCTTTCTCACTCTCATAACGGACACAGACATGAGCTGCGACAGGGTATCACGGTTGCAGGTGATACTAGAATTTATTAACCAGGTCTTCCAGTGGGCTACAGAAAACTATGTGATGTTCATTGAGGACAAATTTCAGTTTCTCCGCCCTGGAAACGTTGAAGTGAAAATTGGAAAGTAACATAAAACAATTTCGTACCACTGAGTTACATTGTTATTAGATCTTACGTTCAAGGATCACAGTTGTGTTACTGTTATAAAGTCATTGCTATCAAACAGCCAAATAAATTTATAGGATGGAGACTTAGAACCTTCAAAACAAGAGATGCCAACGCAACGTTGATACTCTTTAATTCCCTTGTTCTCTCTAGAGTCTAGACTTAAATACTGCTGCTAAGCTCTAATAACCCAGGCAAAAGGGCAGTGCTGGAGGATGTACAGAAAATGTTCATTGCTCGTATAAATTCAGTCAAGTACCTGAAATTATTATGAATGCTTGAAATCCCATGATCTGTATCCCTGGCATGTAGGCGACAAAGATTTACACAGATAAAATTATGGAGGAATTGGTCCAAAATCTGCACGCCGAAATTTCCTCCCTATGATAACCACTGGTTAGGCAGATGTTGCGAAATGTCAACAATGTAAAGTAGCGGTCTCTTAGTAATTACCCTCTCATAAGGGAATTTACCAAGAGTCTCCTAGCTATTACTTTCACTGGCTATCCGGCACTTTGATCACGTTATCAACAACTCTATTACCAAACTAGTATCTTTCCATCACCCTTTATAAATCTGTCTAACTTGGCGATACATTTTCACTTAAGATACCCAGATGTTGCGCATGTGTCTTATTCATCAAGTTATCGGTATTATACTAATGATGTAATGAAACCATACGGCAGACATAATCAGACTACTGTATGAGGTAGACAGACATCACCAGACTAGACTAGACAATGCTGAGGGCTTTCCTGAACACAGTACTGTGGGGAAAATATCAGCATTTTAATATAAATGGCATACGATAACTGCAAGTAACAGTTATCTTTATATTCTAAACGTTTGGCCTACATAGTCGAATATAGACGATTATATCGCTGGAGACAGTAGAGGTAGAGAGGTAACTTTGAGAAGATCAGTCTCTCAGCTTTTATGGAAGGTGATCTGTTCATTAGCTTAAGAAAGCAACACGGGTTAAATGGTTCTCGGAAGAGGCAGAGGCAGGTGCAGGGTAATGGGCAAGTACAAAGGAAGGGAGCAGGGAAGCGAGGCAGAGGATTGATTATTATATGGAGCAGCATGACCTCTCTCACTGCAACATAATCTGAAAACCAATTTCTCCCCGAGTCAGGCGTTACTTTCACCACTCTCTCCATAACAAAACAAAAACAATCTCTAAGGCCACACCTGCAGGTGGACCTCCACAGCTGCGGTACTTCCCTCCACTTCCTTTCTCTCTTTTTTTTCCATTCCCCCCTTTTCCTTTCTTTTTTCCCTGTCTCTTTGTTCCTTGTATTTTTTTTCTTTCTTATACCCATGTGTCTTCGTTTTCTTCTTTTTAATATAAATTTTCCCTTTAACCCTTCCCTCTCTCCTATCTTAACCTTTTTCCCATCTCTCCTAACTGTAAAGATAATAACCGAAGACTATCTTCTACTTCTTTTTTCCCCCTTGTCTTTTTATTTTCTTTCTTTGTTCTTTGTCTTCTTTATCTTCTTCTTTTCTTCTTCTTCTTCTTCCTTCTTCTTCCACAACAGAAGCCAACCACCCTCTTTCCTCTTCCCATCCCATAAACCTTGATACCCATTATTACAACTTTCTCATTGGCTCGCCCTTATCAGCCGTTACTGTGCCTTTTTCTTCAGTCTTAAAGCCAGCCAGAATTGCCAATCACTCTTAGACTTCACTTCCATCCATTCCATACTATATCTTGAAGCTCCCTTCTATCCACCCCATGCTATCCTGGCGCTCCCTCACTAAGTTCCCACACTGTCTCTCTCTCTCTCTCTCTCTCTCTTAGACGGTCTAACAGTGAAGCACACATCAGGTCTTGCAAGTTACGAACCACTGTCCTGGGTCACTGTCACCCATTCCTTATTGTCTTGGTTCTTTCTCTCATCCATCCCTTACTGTCCTTGAGATACTTGACTCATATATTTCCATCTTCCTTGGTCATAAACGTAATCACAGGTGACCAACTTGGGTCACCACGCTGGGCTCTCAGGATCCTCAGAAATGTCTCGGTAACGCATCAGTGACTACGGTTTTCTTACCCAGAATGCATTAAATGGCCTAGGACTGTAGTCAGTGAGAAATCAGTGCTTTCCTGAAAGTCGCATTAGCAAATAATAATAATAATAATAATAATAATTATAATAATTATAATAATAATAATAATAATAATAATAATAATAATAATAATAATAATAATAATAATAATAATAATAATAATAATAATAATAACAATAATAATAATAATAATAATAATAATAAAGGCAAATGATCAAGATAATTTTTGATGAAAAACTGGTAGATGTCTCTACAAGGACCTAGAGCCCACAATGTACCTAAGGCCACTTATTCAGCAACAGAGTAATTCTTTGCAGTTAGGCAGGTACGCTACTAGCATAAGCTATTAGTTGTTGCTTACTATTGGTCTCTTGAGAGCTCACACCATTATTAATTTGTCTGGCATAGTTATGAAAGTGAAGCCTTTGGTAACGTCAGGAGACTTTAAGAACAGGTGTAGACGCTAATTAACTCTTGGGCATTAAGAATGCTCTTACTTGACAGGTCTATTCAGACTGGATTTTATTCTTAAGGATGCAAGCACAGCAGTAATACTAGGCAAATAAAATGGACTATAAAATCCAGGTTCAGTGATGAAGCAGTGTACTGCTTCTGCATTGGCTCCAGGGAACATCTGAAGAGCAACAAATTTTCACTCATTCATAGAAAATCAGGGTCAATATGTGCCCCAGAAACCTGATAAGCGTCTTCAAAAACTGACAGTGAGTTTAGCCATAGTTAAATTACCCAGTACCTTTACAAGCTTCACGAGATGAGGTGATACATTATGGGATATTACGATAATTCCTCCAGGTATAAGTTATTACCTAAGAGACCTGGGAATTTTGTGCTCATATTTTTGGGAAATGTAACAGGGCTAGACCGTAACCCAAAGGTCATATGACAAAACTAGAAGAGATCCTTGGACATTGAAGAAGCAGTCGGTTCCTAACTTTTCTCATTAGGTGGAATTTGACAGAATCCTTGAAGCAAGCCAACAGTCGAAAAAATCTTATCCTTTCTGATATTCTGCAATAAATCTCTTATCATGAGCAATGATAATCAATTAGGGATCTTTTGGTTTTGAGTAGCTTTTAAATTGATGTCACGACCCCAATTTCGTCTTTTATAAACCAAGGATGGGAGGAGCATTCCATGGGGAATTCAATTCCTCAATAACAATCAATATATCGATACATAAAAGTGCTTTTTTTCCTTTCTTTAATAGGATACAATGGGTGATGAGTCAGTCCAATACGTCTACATTTCTGAACGACTGTTTCTCTAGTATCATTCATATTTTAACTGTTTCCTAGATTTCATCACAGCGTCCTGGGGAAGTCTCTCTTCAACCATGTCTATGTATTTTTTATTTTGAATCTGATCCTTCAGAACTCTGGTATCTGGACTCCATGGTTATTCTTATTCTAGAAACTAAATTAATTCAAAGTACCCAGATTCTACTGTTTCAAAAGTTCTGCTTTCTAGTGAGTCAAGAATATGGTATCTAGCCGGGTTTCAGTTGTTCAATTATCCAGTGTGCACTGCTCGAACTATCCAGCTTCCAATAGTTGAACTGGTGTATTCAGCTTCCAAAAGTCTAAGTATCCGGCTTCCACTGGTCTGGTTATCCGGCCTCCATCGGTCCTCTGTCAGATTTATCTGGCCATCAAAGATCGTCTCCCCGCCAATCAAATTCTTTTTAATGTCATTCCTTACTGCTCCTTTCCATCAAATTCATTGGTACTTTGACACACTCTTTCCTCCCTCTCTCTTATTTTCCCTCTCTCTATTTCCTTTTATCCCTCCTACTGTCTCCCTTTCCCTCCCTCGTCCCAACTTCTCTCCCTCAAACTTTCTCCTTTTTGCTACCTCTCTATATTTTATAGTCCTTTTCTCTCCATACCCACCCTACCTCACTTTTCTTCCTTCCAACTTCCCCTCAATTCTATTCTTTTTTTTCTTCTCATCCCCTTCTAGCCTCCCTCCCCTCCCACACGAAAAGTCTGCCCACCTACCTCGTCCCATGAAACAACTAGTGTCATATTCTTGTTTATTTTTTTTTTACAATGATTCACACTTTCTCAATAAAAGAGTGATGCATCTCCCATTATCAGAGAGGTACACACACACACACACACACACACACACACACACACACACACACATCACACACACACACACACACACACACACCATCGAGAGGACTCCAGACATGTGCGGACTCAGCCGTCACGTGTAACTAGATTAAGACATAAACCTTTTTGTCACCTCTGCAGACGGCCAGACGAGGATAAATTGGGGAGAGGGTGAGGATGAGGGATGATGATGATGAAGAGGAGGAGGAGGAGGAGGAGGAGGAGGAGGAAGAGGAGGCATAAGAAAAAGAATAGAAAGAGAAATAGGGAGACCGACTACATGAGAGTAAATTTTTTTTTTTTTTTTTTTGGTTTTACTGTTTACAATTGGGGTGAAGAGCTACGTGCTGCCTTTGTGGTGGGAAGAAGAAAAGGTCTGTATTAAGACTGGCAGTCTAGAGTCGCAGTTGGTTGGTCACGGCTGTTAACTTTTCTCAGTACAGTATGTGATGGGTCTGAACCCCTGCTGAGGTTCACATTAGCATGATCGTTGAGCAAGGCACTTGAAAGCTCTTCTTAAATATATATATATATATATATATATATATATATATATATATATATATATATATATATATATATATATATATATATATATATATATATATATATATGAAATTGAAGACATTAGTGTAATGAATAGTGGATCATCAAGTGGTGTCTTTGTGAATTGGACAATAATGGTGAAACTGCTGAAGGCTGCCCGTCTTGTGATATAATAACCGTCATTTGGCTATCCATTAAGTTATAAAGTACTAGACCTTAGCACGCTCAGCCTCGTTCATACTAAGAATACCGTCATCTATTTAGTGTTAAATGGTTGGGCAAAGTGAGAAGTCTAGCGTCGCCGGGTTGAGGACAGAGCTGAGTCGCCTTATATGGCTCTTTACCTTGCCCAGGAGATGAGACTGGGGAAGAGGAAAGGCAGGCAATCCAAGAAAGTGGTGCTTACTAAAAATGGGAGTGAACTTGGACCTCATATAGAGTTTTGAGGCCTCTTATGCTGATGAAGAACAGAATGCTGTTCGAGGCTGGTGGCTGCCTCGGCTACAAGACTCCGCATACACACGCATTTTAATAATTATCGCAGAGTCAAATTTCACTCCAGTGAATTATCTTCATTCCTCTATGTTCAGTTTCTTGTTATTTTCACACCGTCCACTCCTCCACACCTCCCACTCCCCCGACACCTCCCACTCCCCCGACACCTCCCACTCCCCCGACACCTCCCACTTCCCCAACACCTCCCACTCCCCCGACACCTCCCACTCCCCCAACACCTCCCACTCCCCCGACACCTCCCACTCCCCCGACACCTCCCACTCCCCCGACACCTCCCACTCCCACGACACCTCCCACTCCCACGACACCTCCCACTCCCACGACACCTCCCACTCCCCCGACACCTCCCACTCCCCCGACACCTCCCACTCCCCCTGGTGGGGAACAGCATTGAGGGACCAGGGAAACCAGATCACACCAATCAAGTGTGTGTTTGTCCTCCTCCCTTCCACCTGACGCCAACAATTAGCCACTTCTATACAGCCACACGTGGGAAAACGAACGTATGTTGAGGGTATGAAGGCAGGGTGGGATAGAAAGGGAAGGATTGAGATAGGAGGGAAGGATAGGGAAGAAAGCGCTGTGGTGAGATGGGATGTATAGGGAGTGGCAGAAATTTATAGTTCCGGGTTGGATGGGATATAGGATGACGTTGGATTGGGCAGGATGGAATAAGGGTTGGGTGGGACAGAGTTTAGAGGGTTTGGATAAGAAGGGGGTTGTGGGAGGTGGCATAGGTGAGGTGCGTAGGTGTGTTTAGGTGAGCTCCCCTGATGAAGATTGTCAACCTTCATTCTCTTTAGAAATCGCTTCTGCTGGCGTCGTCACAGTAAGAACCAGATGTGGCAGGGTGGCAAGCTAGCAGGGTGACAAGCTAGCAGGGTGGCAGGGTGACAAGCTAGCAAGGTGGCAAGGAGAGCGGACAAGAAGTGAAGGAAGCAAAATGAGAGATAAAATGAGAAAGAACATGAAGCGTATGAAGTTCAGACAATAAAAGATGAAATGAGCAGAAGTGAGAGACGAGAAAACATTCTAGGAAGGTGAGAAGGTGGAGGAAGATTGAGAAAAGACAGAGCTGAGGATGAGAAAAAGAAAGAAGGAGAAGAAAGACGGGGACAAGGAGAAAGAGGTGGAGTAGGAGACGGAAGGGGGAGGAGGAGGAGGAGGAGGAAGACAAGAATAGGTTGAAAATATATTTCAACCTTTTGGAATATACTGAGACACTCTCACTGCAGAGCGATTACCCAAGTCAGTCGCCTACACTGATTTCCTTCCATGAATGTAAATTTCTTCTCCGGATTTCCTCTCGGATGGATTATCTCTTCCTCCTCTTCTCTTCTTTCCGTCTGTGGTGCAACTGGTAGCGTGCAGGACAGATCCAGGGGATTCAAAGATCGATACCTCTATTACTCCAGCCAGTTGGGTCCAAGATCGATACCTCTACTACTCCAACCAGGTGGGTCCAAGATCGATACCTCTACTACTCCAGCCAGGTGGGTCCAAGATCGATACCTCTACTACTCCAGCCAGTTGGGTCCAAGATCGATACTTCTACTACTCCAACCAGGTGGGTCCAAGATCGATACCTCTACTACTCCAGCCAGTTGGGTCCAAGATCGATACCTCTACTACTCCAGCCAGTTGGGTCCAAGATCGATACCTCTACTACTCCAGCCTGGTGGGTCCAAGATCGATACCTCTACTACTCCAACCAGGTGGGTCCAAGATCGATACTTCTACTACTCCAACCAGGTGGATCCAAGATCGATACCTCTACTACTCCAGCCAGGTGGGTCCAAAATCGATACCTCTACTACTCCAGCCTGGTGGGACCAAGATCGATACCTCTACTACTCCAGCCTGGTGGGTCCAAGATCGATACCTCTACTACTCCAGCAAGGTGGGTCCAAGATCGATACCTCTACTACTCCAACCAGGTGGATCCAAGATCGATACCTCTACTACTCCAGCCTGGTGGGACCAAGATCGATACCTCTACTACTCCAGCCAGGTGGGTCCAAAATCGATACCTCTACTACTCCAGCCAGGTGGGTCCAAGATCGATACCTCTACTACTCCAGCCTGGTGGGACCAAGTTCGATACCTCTACTACTCCAGCCTGGTGGGACCAAGATCGATACCTCTACTACTCTAGCCAGGTGGGTCCAAAATCGATACCTCTACTACTCCAGCCAGGTGGGTCCAAGATCGATACCTCTACTACTCCAGCCAGGTGGGTCCAAAATCGATACCTCTACTACTCCAGCCAGGTGGATCCAAGATCGATACCTCTACTACTCCAGCCTGGTGGGACCAAGATCGATACCTCTACTACTCCAGCCTGGTGGGACCAAGATCGATACCTCTACTACTCCAACCTGGTGGGTCCAAAATCGATACCTCTACTACTACAGCCAGTGTGGGCAAGAGTTCGATACCTTACTACTCCAGCCAGGTGGGTCCAAGATCGATACCTCTACTACTCCAGCAGGTGGGTCCAAGATCGATACCTCTACTACTCCAAGCCAGGTGGGTCCAAGATCGATACCTCTACTACTCCAGCCGGTGGGACCAAATCGATACCTCTACTACTCCAGCCAGGTGGACCAAGATCGATACCTCTACTACTCCAGCCTGGTGGGACCAAGATCGATACCTCTACTACTCCAGCCGTTGGACCAAGATCGATACATCTACTACTCCACCGGTGGGTCCAAGATCGATACCTCTACTACTCAGCCAGTTGGATCCAAGATCGATACCTCTACTACTCCAGCCAGTTCGATCTAAGATCGATACCTCTACTACTCCAGCCAGTTGGATCCAAGATAGATACATCTACTACTCCAGCCAGGTGGGTCCAAGATCGATCCTCTACTACTCCAGCCAGTTGGGTCCAAGATCGATACCTCTACTACTCCAGCCAGGTGGGTCCAAGATCGATACCTCTACTACTCCAGCCTGGTGGGTCCAAGATCGATACCTCTACTACTCCAGCCAGTTGGATCCAAGATAGATACTCTACTACTCCAGCCAGGTGGGTCCAAGATCGATACCTCTACTACTCCAGCCAGTTGGTCAAGATCGATACCTCTACTACTCCAGCCAGGTGGGTCAAGATCGATACCTCTACTACTCCAGCCAGGTGGGTCCAAGATCGATACCTCTACTACTCCAGCCATGTGGGTCCAAGATCGATCCTCTACTTCTCCAGCCAGTGAGTCCAAGATCGATACCTCTACTACTCCAGCCAGGTGGGTCCAAGATCGATACCTCTACTACTCCAGCCAGGTGGGTCCAAGATCGATACCTCTACTACTCCAGCCAGGTGGGTCAAAGATCGATACCTCTACTACTCCAGCCAGGTGGGTCCAAGATCGATACCTCTACTACTCCAGCCAAGTGGGTCCAAGATCGATACCTCTACTACTCCAGCCAGGTGGGTCCAAGATCGATACCTCTACTACTCCAGCCAGGTGGGTCCAAGATCGATACCTCTACTACTCCAGCCATGTGGGTCCAAGATCGATACCTCTACTTCTCCAGCCAGGTGAGTCCAAGATCGATACCTCTACTACTCCAGCCAGGTGGGTCCAAGATCGATACCTCTACTACTTCAGCTAGGTGGGTTCAAATTCATTCCCAGTAGTATTCTTTCCAGGTGGTCACTGGATCGAAGACTTTACTACTTCTTTAAGGCTGTAATAAGATGTTTCAAACAAGGAACACCTGAAGCTCACCCCGGTTACCCCTGAGGCCTCGGATATTCCACTGCAAATAAGCCATGATTTATAGAGAGAAAAATAGAAGTTGAAGTTAAGAGGTATCTATGGACTAGGGTTAGAAAAGTCCGTGTGGAGGCAGCGGAAGACTCGTGATCAGAGAAGGAGTGGGACGCTGTGAAGGAAGGAGGGATAATAATATATAATACCAACAAGTTTATACAAAGACACTTGTCCAACGTTAAGTCACATTTAGCCAGCCAGAAACTTTATCACTCCATAGGGAAGTACACGGTAGGTGAGGTGCTGCAAGGTCTGTCACCTGACGGATGTGTCCTAACGGCCTGAAATCAGTTGTGGTAAATCTCTGGAGAAACTGAAGCGCCTCCTCTTATTCAGCACATTTATATTGCTCAGACTAAGGACCGTGGCTTCAAGGCAACGAAACCTTTGCCAATCCTTGATGATTAGTTTGACTTCACCGTAGAAATCGTGGCTTCAAGGCAACGAAACCTTTGCCCCTCTTCCTTGATGATTAGTTTGACTTCACTTGATTCATCCAAGTGGTTGTGGATATTTATATAAATAAAAATGATTTTATTTGCATTGTTATTATGGCAGGGTTATTTATGCTCGATGACATGGGTGTGTAAGTCACTTGCTGTCTCCTCCCCTACGTACACTTTCTCGCGCTGTCCTCCTGGTACGATGTACTGCAGCTTGTGGGTTTCTTGCTGATCAAGTCCTCATTAGTAGTGCTGGTGGTGGAAGCACTTAGAGAAGGCCTTTAAAATATTGTTAGCTAGTTTGTTGCTCGGGGAGGAAGAGAAATCTTTCTGGAGATTTGTTTGAGGGATGTTAATCCTCTATAAAGTCAGACGTCTGCAGTCACTGAATCCGATGACAGCTCAACTTGAGGGACTGTCCTTCTAAGAAGGCAGAGGGACTGATCGCCTCAAAGCTACCATCCAGAGAAGGATAGCACTGAAAATGGGTTAGGCAAACATTTTTGTTAGTGGATTTGAGTTTGAGAAAGACGTGCCTAGTATGGGTCAGTAGTCCTGCTGCAGTGTTACTCCTTTCTTATGTTCTTACATCCGCCTGTATTCACTGAAGAAGGCTGGTGGGAGGGCGAAACGTTACTGTAATAAGATCCCCAAGTGTTGCACATGTGTTTTGCTTTCATAATTTTGGCTGAAAAGCATTAAATAATCTGCGTTAGTTTGCTTACGATACAATATTTGTGTCAAACAACTGTAAGGTGGTGAAGCAGTGGATGACCCATTCAGTGGTTTAGTATCCCCTGGTTTACCACAGCTTTGTCTAACACGCTGGTTTACCACAGCTTGGTCTAACACGCTGGTCTGCAACAGCTTAGTCTAACACACTGATCTACCACAGCTTGGTCTGACACACTGGTCTGCCACAGCTTGGTCTAACACACTGATCTGGCACAGCTTGGTCTAACACACTGATCTGGCACAGCTTGGTCTAACACACTGATCTGGCACAGCTTGGTCTAACACACTGATCTGCCACAGCTTGGTCTAACACACTGATCTGCCACAGCTTGGTCTAACACACTGATCTGCCACAGCTTGGTCTAACACACTGATCTGCCACAGTTTGGTCTAACACACTGATCTGCCACAGCTTGGTCTAACACTCTTATCTTTCCAGACGCTTTAATAAATAAAATATAACATTAGTTTATTTTAAGATATGTTGATTTCCTCACAGGAGTCCAACAGACAATTTCTTAACTACTTTGAGTAAGCTTCTCCACCCTAATGCCTTCCTCCCTTCCTCCGCCACTCCATCCCTTCCTCCCTCCATCAGCCCATCAACTCCAATCGTAATTTAAATATCCCGCGGCCAGCCTCTGAATGCCAGCCTGGCTCTTTGTTCTCGCCTTCCTCCGCCAAATTCTGGCCCCTCCGCCGCCCACATCGCCGCCCACACGCCCGCCCACGCCGCTACTCTCCCACCCAGAAGCACTGCCAGCACCTCAACCTCGAAAATTAAGGTTCTTGGAGGTCATCCTCAACCTGGAACCATGAAATTGGGGTGGCGGAGGTCGGTGGGTGAAGGTGGGTGTGTCAGAGAGGCCAGCCAGCTGACATGCTCTCCAAGGAACGCCAGGGGAACTTTCGCCACACATGAAACTGTCATTGATGGTATGGTACCATCCACACTCTATGGTGTGTGTCCTCCACTGCATTGGTACTGTCCACCACTACAATGTAAGTGTCCACTGCTACAGTGGTACTTTCCACAGCTACAGTGGTACTTTCCACAGCTGCAGTGGTACTTTCCACAGCTGCAGTGGTACTTTCCACAGCTGCAGTGGTACCTTCCACCGCTACAGTGGAACTAGGTATTTGAATGCCCATCTTGATATCAATTTCCTTGGCCGTGAGTCACGCTATCTTAAGACTTTGCGTCTTGTAAGATCTTCTTGTCGCAATAATTCTTCGTTATCTAAGACTGTCTGTCTTCGAAGACGGAGATTTTTACCCCACCTCACCACACACCCCACCTCACACACACACACACACACACACACACAGCCCCGGTGGCCTAGTGGGTAAAGCTCTCGCTTCACGCATGGAGGGGCCGGGTTCAATTCCCGGTGGGGCAGAAACATTTCGAAGTGTTTCCTTACACACACACACACACATACATACAACAGGCCTAGTGTCTAATTGACATGTGCCTAGGACAAAATGGTAACTAACACACACATAGGGGGGACATGATAACGACATATAAAATACTGAGAGGAATTGACAAGGTTGACAGAGACAGAATGTTCCAGAGATGGGACACAGCAACAAGGGAACACAGTTGGAAGTTGAAGACTCAGATGAATCACAGGGATGTTAGGAAGTATTTCTTCAGTCACAGAGTGGTCGGGAAGTGGAATAGCTTGGGAAGCGATGTAGTGGAGGCAAGTTCCATACATAGCTTTAAGAAGAGGTATGATAAAGCTCATGGCGCAGGGAGAGTGACCCAGTAGCGGCCAGTGAAGAGGCGGGGCCAGGAGCTATGTCTCGATCCCTGCAACCACAACTAGGTGAGTACACATATAAAATACTGCGAGGAATAGATAAGGTGGACAGAGACAAGATGTCCCAGAGAGGGGACACAGAAACAAGGGGTCACAATTGGAAGTTGAAGACTCCTATGAGTCAAAGGGATGTTAGGAAGTATTTCTTCAGTCATAGAGTTGTCAGGAAGTGGAATAGCCTAGAAAGCGACATAGTGGAGGCAGGAACCATACATAGTTTTAAGACTAGGTTTGATAAAGCTCATGGAGCAGGGAGAGAGAGGACCAAGTAGCAATCAGTGAAGAGGCGGGGCCAGGAGCTATGACTCGACCCCTGCAACCACAAATAGGTGAGTACAAATAGGTGAGTACACACACTTTTCTCTTCATTTCGTTGAAACACAGCAGCAGCACCACCACAAAACTACCACCACCACCATCACCACCACAACTATCACCATCACCACTACCACAACCCCTACCACCATCACCACCACCACTACCACAACCCCTACCACCACCACCATCACAATCATCAGACCCAACAAACAATTAAGTCCTCGCCTCGACTCACAATCGACCTTGATGGAACTGTGTGGTGGTCCACCTCTTGTTTATTTCTGACTCTTGAGTCCACGTTTGTGTCTTTATCAACGAGTCGACAAGTATTGTTTAACACCCAGAAATATGACACAACAGTATAACGTTTACCTAGCTAGTTACCTTGACACTAAGTTATTGTAGAAGTAGTAATAGTAGTAGTAGTAGTAGTACTACTAGTACTAATAGTAGTACTAGTGCTACTACTACTAGTACTACTAGTACTAATAGTAGTACTAGTGCTACTACTACTAGTACTACTAGTTCTAGTGGTAGTGCTACTAGTACTAGTACTGCTACTACTACTACTATTAGTACTAGTACTACTACTGCTACTACTAGTAGTACTAGTACTACTACTACTAGTACTACTATTACTAGTTCTAGTAGTAGTACCAACTACTAGTACTACTACTACTAGTAGTAGTACTAGTACTACTACTGCTACTAGTACTACTACTGCTACTAGTACTACTACTGCTACACTAGTATTACTTCTGATATTACTAGTACTGCTACTACTAGTACTGCTACTACTAGTACTACTACTACTGCTACTCCTAGTAATACTAGTAGTAGTAGATTGTATACGAGAGTTAATTGAAAAGAAAATGGAAAATTAGGACGAACACAGAAACAGAAAAAAAAAAAATAATAATAATAATAATAATAATAATAATAATAATAATAATAATAATAATAATAATAATGTTATTAATGATACTGATTTCAATTATAATCATATTTGACATGATTGTTGTACTCAACTCTTGGATTATGCTTGACACGGAGATTGAAAATATATTTACAATATGAATACAAATTACCCTTGAGAGAGAGAGAGAGAGAGAGAGAGAGAGAGAGAGAGAGAGAGAGAGAGAGAGAGAGAGAGAGAGAGAGAGAGAGAGAGAGAGAGAGAGAGAGAGAGAGAGAGAGCAATTTTCCTGATATCAGCAGGAAAAAAACTTCAGATAGGTAAGAGGCTTCACGCGAAAGAAGCATGAAAAAATTGCTAAACAAACAGTTAGTCTGCACGCAAGCACACACACACACACACACACACACACACACACACACACACACACATGCATGCTGAGAAAGGGACGCATTTACCTGAGCGAGAGCGTATATACTGACACGCGAGCACAGACATGCGAGGAATGGAGCGAGCGGAGGGGATATGGTTACAGCATACAAGATACACAGAGATATTAACAAAGAGGGGATCTGGTCACGATACACAAGATACTTATATCAACAATGAGGGGATATGGTCACAGCATACAGGATACACAGAGATATTAGCAAGGAGGGGATCTGGTCACGGTACACAAGACACTTATATCAACAATGAGGAGATATGGTCACAGCATACGAGATACGTATAAGCAAACCAGACGTAAGGAAGACTGTGAAAGGGAGTTTGAACAGGACGAAGGTGCATACATAAAAACGAGACAGAAAGAGAAAATCAAGAGATATAAGATAATGAGAATGAAGCTTAAACAGAGGATGGTAAGCAAAGACACCTGATAACTTCATACGTGAATGAAATGTAAAAAAAGTGATAATATTATTGATTTGGGAAAGTAGATATGTTCCCAAAAGGGGGCCCCCTCCTCCCCATAACCCCCCCCCCCCACACACACACTGCAAACCTCACTCAAGGAAAAGGATCTTGGGGTGAGTACACTACCGAGCACATCTGAGGCGCACATCAACCAGATAACTGCTGCAACATACGGGCGCCTGGCAAACCTGAGAATAGCGTTCCGATACCTCAGTAATTAATCGTTCAAGACTCTGTACACCGTGTACGTGAGGCCCCTATTGGACTATGCAGCACCAGTTTCGAACCCACACCTGGTTAAGCACGTCAAGAAATTAGAGCAAGAACAAAGGTTTCCAACAAGACTGGTCCCAGAGTAAAGGGAAATGTCCTACGAAGAATGATTAATGGAAATCGGCCTGACGACCTTGGAGGACAGGAGGGTTAGGGGAGACATGATAATGACATACAAAATACTGCGAGGAATTGACAAGGTGGACAGAGACAGGATGTTCTAGAGATGGGGCACAGCAACAATTGGAAGTTGAAGACTCAGATGAGTCAAATAGATGCTAGGAAGTATTTCTTTAGTCATAGAGTTGTCAGGAAGTGGAATAGTCTGGCAAGTGACGTAGTGGAGGCAAGAACCATACATAGTTTAAGACGAGGTTTGATAAAGCTCACGGAGCAGGGAGAGAGACGACCTAGTAGCGATCAGTGAAGAGGCGGGTCCAGGAGCTGTGACTCGACCCCTGCAACCACAAATAAGTGAGTATACACACACACACACACACACACATATATATATACACATACATACACACTTATGTCATATCGGCTATGCCCTCGTGTCAACAGTGACCAGTTTTATTTCCTTGACCTTGGTAGGATTGAACTCTAATAATTATACATTTTCTTAATAATAATAATAATAATAATAATATCTTTATTTACTACAAGTACATGTACATGGTATACAGGCCTAGCTGACATCAGTGACATACTACTATATAGAAAGTCCCTTGTTATGCTTAGCATTTCGGGCAGATTAGGTCAGTGTCCCAGGATGCGACTCACACCAGTCGACTAACACCCAGGTACCCATTTTACTGATAGGGAACATAGACAACAGGTGTAAAGAAACACGCCCAATGTTTCTGCCCTGGCTGGGAATCGAACCCAGGCCCTCGCCGTGTGAAGCGAGAGCTTTAGCCACCAGACCACCAGAGATCTTTTTCCTTAATTGTCTTAGCTTCGGCCCACTGAAGTGAGCACCGACTCACACAAGTCTTTTAAGATTTCATTCAATTCTTTTTTCGTCGTCGGTGTATGAACCTCCTATGAGCAGTGGGCTAATTTTAGGAAAATTCTTAATTTACATTTGTCATATATGTAGAAATAGCAAAATAATTGCTATTTCTTGAGATTTTATTTTTGTTTCTTATGTGCTTCTTCCATCTCATAGGAACATTTAAGTTTTTGTCATGTATCGGTCATCTCTCGTAGATTATCTTTCCTTCGTTGTGATGTATTATCGCATTTAGGTAGTTCTCTAACCTTCCTTTCTTCTTCTTCTGTTTGTTCCTCTTTATCCTCCTTCAATGGCAGATCTCCCATTTCAGAAGAGGAGAGGGAAGAGGAGAGAGGAGTGGAGGACTGGGGTAAGAGGAAGGACAGAGAGAATATCAGAGCTCAGTGGGGTTATACACCTGACTTGCTCCCAAAGGGAACGTCGCCATGCTTATTGCTGTGTAAGGTCCTCTTCCTTCTGAGTCGTCAGCATAGATCAGCTTAACTAGTCAAGCAAAGTCACAGCTACCTACTCGATTGCACTAGCAAAGCCGCAAATTCAAATTAAACTAAACTAGCAAAGTCACAGATGCCAGCTATTCTAGACTAGCAAGGTTAAATATTCCACCTCGACTAGCTTACTTTTCGGCAATATGTGCCCTCTTTTTAAATAGATTAGCACAGTTAGGAGGGGAAGGGAGTAGAGGGAAGGTGATCAGAGGGGAAACCATTGGAGGGGATGATGGGAAGTGAGAGGAGGATTCCTCCCATACCTCAGACTTTCTATTTTTCGTTAAGCTTGCTAATGCACCCCAGAATATTGACAGACTCTTGCACCATAAAAGAAAACTGGCCCCAAAAGATTCTCCTCATTATTTTGTAAAATCCTTTTCCCACTCACCTCCCTTTTCTCCAGTACATATTTCTTCATCTCTCTACGTGTTCCTAGCGCCTGCTCGATATCGCAAATGCAGACCTCTTCTACGTCTTTCTCTCTTCTCACAGTAAAAGATGAGACCACAGCCTTTCTTCCTATATAGATTCATTCCTGCTCTCTTCAAAGACTTCCAATATTCGTCTCTCTCAGATGCTATATCGCCCCTTTCATCAAACATATCTCACTTCCCAGCTATATAGAGTCCCCCCCTCTCTCTCTCTCCCTCCTCTTCCTCCTTCTCCCTCCCTCCCTCCTCTTCCTCTTTCTTTTCTGTCCTATTCCTCCTCTCTCCTCGTCCTAGTTTCCGCTCCTCATGTCACTCACTGCCACCACTGTCAGGTGTTTCCTACGCGTCAACACCAGCGTTGCTGCAGCTGT
This sequence comes from Cherax destructor, assembly GCA_009830355.1. Taxonomy (NCBI): domain Eukaryota; kingdom Metazoa; phylum Arthropoda; class Malacostraca; order Decapoda; family Parastacidae; genus Cherax; species Cherax destructor. The sequence goes on from WNWK01002400.1 coordinate 139,131, forward strand.
CAAACACAAACACCAGTGATGGTGTATCTCTCAGACACAAACACCAGTGATGCTGCACCTCTCAGACACAAACACCAGTGATGCTGCACCTCTCAGACACAAACACCAGTGATGGTGTATCTCTCAGACACAAACACCAGTGATGGTGTATCTCTCAGACACAAACACCAGTGATGCTGCACCTCTCAGACACAAACACCAGTGATGCTGCATCTCTCAGACACAAACACCAGTGATGGTGTATCTCTCAGACACAAACACCAGTGATGGTGTATCTCTCAGACACAAACACCAGTGATGCTGCATCTCTCAGACACAAACACCAGTGATGCTGCATCTCTGAGACACAAACACCAGTGATGCTGCATATCTGAGACACAAACACCAGCGTCTCTTACCCACATCCCCCGAAAGCAACACCAATATTTCAGAGGTGAATTTATTTTAAACAGCCGACGCTTCCAAGACTACAGCGCCACTCCTCGAGACTCTCAAGAACTACGCTCATCCATTGTAGCACACACACACACACACACACACACACACACACACACACACACACACACACACACACACACACACACACACACACACACACTCACACACACACACATACACACGCACGCGCGCGCGCCACAAAATACCATTTACAAACTTTTTTTTAAATCATCTTGAGGGATCAACAGTGCTCTTGATGCCTTGATTTCCCTCTCTCTCTCCCTGTCCCCTTCTTTCCTCTCTCCCTGCCTTCTTATCTCACCTCTCATTTCCTCTCCATTTCCTCCATCCCTGCTCCTTATTTCTTCCTGTCCTTTACTTCCTCGCTGCCTCTTCCTACTTATTTTTTTCTCCTTGTCCCAGTATTTCTATTCTTCCCGCTCTTTCTTCCTTTCTTGCCTCTTCTTTCCTCCTCTTTTGACTCCTTTCTCTCCTATCTCCGTGTTCACATTTTCCCCATCTCTTTCTCTCTTCTTGTTTACCATCACTCTGTCATAGTTTCTTTTTTCCGTGTCCTGTCTTCTTCTCTTCCTCTTTCCTGTGCTTCTTCTACTCCTCTTTCTTCATCGTTCCCTCCCCTCATGTTTCCCCTCCCCCGCTTCTTCTTGTATCCTCCACTCTCATGTTTCCCCTTCCCCTTCCTCGCTCCAACACGCGTTCCCCCCTCTTTCATGTTCACTTCTCTACCATATTTACCCCCTCCCCTCATGTGCTTCCTTTCCCCCAACCCCCTTCCTCATGCATTCCCCTTCCCCCGTCCCGCTCCTAAGTATCTCCCCCTCACTCATGCTTTTTCCCACCCCTCTCACTTTCCCCTCTCCTCTGACATCTTGGCGACATTCCCCTCCAAAAACTACTCAGGTATCGTCAATTACTTTCTTCTATAGCCTCGATGCTTCTCCTTATCAGGAAAAACACTCTCATCAGCCCCATAAAAAGAGCTGTCATGTTTGTGGAAACTTCTTAGGTTGGTCTCCGACATAAAATTACCTCATTCCATCAGTCGTTTCCTCATTCTCGCTCTGCAAGAATTGTTTCTCCTCCTTGAAGTGGGAGGGAGAGCGAGAGGCAAATATTAGTCACGGCTTCAAGGAAAAGGTGGAGTGGATGCATAAGGGTAAGAAAGAAAAGTGAAGGAAGGAAGGGATGGAAGTATGTAAGTGCACCAATGGGTCTTGTAAACACCTGCAAGGCCCCCAGGAAAAATAATTCACTTTGTCTTTTTTTCGGGGTTATCCTAGGTATTTTTCACTATGTATGATAATTGTACTTATATGTACCTGTGCCTAAGTAAACTTACTTACTTATCTACTTAAGGTTGTTTGAACACCGGCTTTGTTTGAGAGTCGTTGGTGCACTTGCTGGCTTGTAGATTGTTCGCACACCCGCTGGTGTGTGGGTTGTTTGGGCCTCCTCCCCGCAAAGTCGTTCGAATATCCGCGAGGTCTTTCGAATACCCACTGGCTTGCGAGTCGTTCGAACACCAGCAAGACGACTGGTCGAACACCGGCGGCGTGCGGGTCGCGACGACGCTACAAGAGCAGGACATCGAACTCACTAGAGCGGAAACCCGAGGGATGATCCACACAAAGTTAAATTAAAATAGCTCCCTTGTTTCAGCTGTCTGTTCTTGTTGGACGAACAGTTAACGCCAGGCGCACGTACGTCAGAACGCACGTCGGGTGTACGTCACACCCTGCGTCGGGTGTACGTCAGACGAATAAAAAACGTAGTACCACCACTTAAGTTCACACGCAGGAAGGTGCAAATTATTCAGAGGCGATGCCTGTCAAAATACATTTAGTCAGCAAGTCGTTCTGTCTTAGCCTGTGTCACTCTGTCTATCAAGAAAAATAATCACTTAGCTTCTCTGTCATAAAACTGGACAGTCAGCATGTTAAAAGTCTCTTCATTGAGTCGCTCTTTCAAAATCTGTTACTCAGTCTCCTGTCGAAACCCGTCAGCTATTCTCCCTATCAAAATCATGACATTTAATATCCCTGTAAAGCATCTGTAATTTATTCTCCCTACCATATAAAAAATAATCTCCCTGTTAAGAACCCACTTCTCTAAATATCACTGTCAAAAACCTCCGTCACTTAATCTCCCTGTCAAGATTCACGTCACTTAATCTCCCTATCAAACCCCCCACTATTCAATCTCCCTGTCAAAGCCCCCGGTCACTTAATCTCTCTGTCTAAACCCCCGTCATTTAATCTCCCTGTCACTCAACACTCCTTCTAAAACCTCCAGGCAGTCTCTCCCTGTGGCTTTAATCCCAACTGTTTTCCCTAAAATACCAACATCGGCTGGTAGGCAGGGGGAGGATAGGGTGGGGGAACGCACGTCCTCCCCCCCCCCTTCCGAAGCCCGACACGAACAATGGGCCGCTTTGTTTTGGCGAGAACCGCTAGACAATAATAAATGCGAGGTTCGGAGGACTCAATCGATTGTCCTCTGGTTTTCCTCCCATCCTTTAACCTCTCTTACTCCCCTCCCATCTCTTCCTGTGTCTCCCGGAGGTCCACGGCCGTTGACACTTTCCTCGGGAATTTCCTGATGTTTGGAAGGGATTTAGGGAGAGGCTATGGACTGTAATATCCATGGAGGTCAGGACCCTCCTGTCAGGAGGAGGGAGTAGACGGAAAGAGGAGGATAAACAGGAAAAACAGCAAGGACAAGAGAATGAATAAGATGAAGAAAACAGATGTAGAAAAAGATATATGAGTGAGATTTAAGAGTAATTATTATTATTATAACTATTATAGTTATAAATAATTTCATTATTATTATTATTATAGTTATAAATAATTATATTATTATTATTATAGTTATAAATAATTATATTATTATTATTATTATTATTATTATTATTTATTATTATTATTATTATTATTATTATTATTATTATTATTATAGTTATAAATAATTTTGTTATTATTATTACTAAAGATTCAAAATTTTTAAAGATATTTGCCTTGAAAAGAAACTCTCATAGAGTATATGATGTTTACATCTGTACGGTACTTACCTACCTACAGCGATGGAAATATGGAGGAAAGCAGGTTCACGGTGTGGGTCTGCTTCAAAAGTTCCCGTCTCTGCTGACTTGGGATCAAATCTAATCGAATCTTATTCCTCAGGCGCTCTGTGATTCCTAAGGTTCATACGGAACCCAACGTCTTGTACGAGTGTCATATTTATCAATAAAGATTCGTAAGTGTTGCACATGTGTCTTATACATCAATAAGGATGCTCAAGTGTCACGCATGCGCCTTATTCATTGTGTTGGCACTCTATTCCGTCAGTAGTGACACACTGACAGATATACACTTCTCACTGTATATACACTGATTGATATACACCTCTCAGTATATATACATGGCTACCAAATAATATTAACATCATTGAAAGAGATAGTGTCAAAAACAGAACCAAAGAAGTAAAATAATGCGTTTATTTGCGAGAATCATTGCAACAGATTACAAAAACGTAAAAAGTGGTGGAGGCTTGAACCTCCGTCCGCTCAGCGCTACCTAGTTGAGTGATATACGTTGAAAGGAAATTTATACAGTGCCATGTAAGTATGTTCACGGTCAGACGATAAATCCTCAAGACTCACACAACGTTTGGCCAGTTATCAAACGGAGGATCGTGCCTACAACACGCGTTGCACTCCTCCAGCCACACGGGTTTAGGATTTCGTGGATTGCAATATATAATAGTTTTGGATTTTTATTAAAAAAAAAGTGAGTATGTTGAAGATGAGAGGATGGGTGATGGTGATGGTGAAGGTGATGGTGATGGTGATGGTGATGGTGAAGGTGATGGTGATGGTGATGGTGATGGTGAAGGGAGTGACGGGGACCAGCTGGGACCAGGATGCTAATGTGACGGTCTCAGGGCCTTTACCCGGTCCTGTGGCCATCTCAAGACGTGACCTAGGTTTTGTTAAGAACGTCTCAGGGCCTGACCTAAGTCCTGTTAAGAACGTCTCAGGTCCTGACCTAGGTCCTGTTAAGAACGTCTCAGGTCCTGACCCAGGTCCTGTTAATAACATCTCATGGCCTGACCTAGGTTCTGTGAAGAACGTCTCAGGGCCTGACCTAGGTCCTGTTAAGAACGTCTCAGGGCCTAACCTAGGTTCTGTTAAGATCGTCTCTGGGCCTGACCTAGGTCCTGTGAAGAACGTCTCAGGGCCTGACCTAGGTTCTGTTAAAATCATCTCTGGGCCTGACCTAGGTCCTGTGAAGAACGTCTCAGGGCCTGACCTAAGTCCTGTTAAGAACGTCTCAGGGCCTGACCTAGGTCCTGTGAAGAACGTCTCAGGGCCTGACCTAGGTTCTGTTAAGATCATCTCTGGGCCTAACCTAGGTTCTGTTAAGATCGTCTCAGGGCCTGACCTAGGTCCTGTTAAGAACGTCTCAGGGCCTAACCTAGGTTCTGTGAAGAACGTCTCAAGGCCTGCTCTAGGTTCTGTGAAGAACGTCTCAGGGCCTGACCTAGTACCTGTGAAGAACGTCTCAGGGCCTGTTCTAGGTTCTGTTAAGATCGTCTCTGGGCCTGATCTGTTGGAACCCCATAACCCTGAACAAGAGATCAACTTCTCGTCAAGTTTCAAAATGCCTCTTCTACCTCAACCCCAAAACTCATCTTCCTTTAGACGAGGTAGAAGGGACTCTCCCACACCCAAGCCCACGCCTACACCCACATTCCGTCAGGTGGAATCTATTAAGTCCATCAAAGCCAGTCAGAAGGAGTCCATAGTGGGCCAACTCACCGTTCCTGCAGGAGCGAAACCCTCGGAACTCCCGAAGGCTCTGGAGGTGAGCAGCGTGGGACGTAGCCTTCGAGAATCGCCCTGGGGGTCCTGGGGCTCCTGGTCCTCCTGCAGCGCTTCCTGCGACGGCGGGAAGAGTTTTCGCTACAGGAGGTGTTGGAAGGAACCATGCCTGGACGGTCGACGCTCCCAGGTGAGACAGTGCAACACTAAACCATGTAGTCTCACCTGAGCTCTGTGGCTGGGTCGTTCTTTTATATTTTAAGGGAACTACTCAAGGAGGAGCAGCCTGGTGCTGGTGGAGGACTTGTCATGCTCAGAATACACAGAAAATGTCTTTCAATGTTCGACATTAATTTCATACTTTTGGAATATATATATATATCTATATATATATATATATATATATATATATATATATATATATATATATATATATATATATATATATATATACATGTATATATATATATATATATATATATATATATATATATATATATATATATATATATATATATATATATATATATATATATATATATGAGTGAGGGGAAGAACATGTTTATTAGAGAGAGAGAGAGAGAGAGAGAGAGAGAGAGAGTAAACACCAACAGGTGAAAGCAAATGTGAAGCTGGTTGACCAGGCAAGCACAAGACGAGCCTGGCCCATGGCCGGGCTCAGAGAGTAGATAAACTCTCGAAACTCTTCAAAGGTATATCAAAGGTATACCCAAGTGAAGCATATGTCTAATTTATCATAAAAACACCTACATGCTCCCTCTATCCTCTCCAACAGAAAAAACACCTACTTACTCCCTCTTTCCTCTCCATAAAAACACCTACATACTCCCTCTTTCCTCTCCAACACCAAACCACTTGCATACTCCCTCTTTCCTCTCCAACAGAGGCCTACATATTTCCCCCTTGCCTCTCCAACACAAAGGAGGGAGTCCTGCTTCACCAACAACAGTGGTCCGCATGCCATCTCACACACAACACGCCGCTAAAACCCATTCCAATTCCCGGAATCAGATCTAGAGGAAACAAGGAATGGGAACGGGAATTACGCCAGCCTTGTCTCCAGACCTCCCCAGTGCCTTGGGAATGAACATATAAACTATGTATTTTCTATGGTATAAATTTTGATTTCCTGGGAGAACAGCGCTTGGGAGTGTTACCTAGTGGGAGGGTGGGGGTGGTGAGATGTGGGTGGGGAGAGAGGCGAGAGGGGTAGTTGGGATGGGTTGGTGGAATGGGATGGGTTGGGTGGTAGGTTTGGTGAAGAGAGGGAAAGAGTGGAGTGCTGGTTATTGGGAGAGTGGGGTCTGTGGTTGGGAGAGGGAAGAGTGGGGTCTGTGGTTGGGAGAGGGTTTGTGGTTGGGAAAAGGGAGAGTGGGGTCTGTGGTTGGGAAAAGGGGGAGAGTGGGGCCTGTGGTTGGGAAAGGGGATAGGTGTTGATGTAGACTGGTCGAAGACAAATGGGTACTCAAGGCTTCACCCAAAACTTGAGAGAGAGAGAGAGAGAGAGAGAGAGAGATCTTTCAGCTAGGTAATCACCTTGCTGGGATTAGCAAACCAGGCAATTAGCCCAAGTCTATATGCAGAGGCTGAAAGCGAATAAAAAAAATCCAGTCTGAAGAAGTGAAGCAGAGGCTGTGCTGGATCTACCAGCCTGTGACTATCCCAGGAGTGCAAACTACCAAGTTTCTGCCTCTCAGATGATATCGGACTCACTGTCAGATCTCGACTTTCTGACAAACAGACGTATGGAATCCAAAAACATTTCGATTCCACTAGTTACTACTCTTGCAACACTACATAGCTCCTGATGACCCTCTGAGATGTATGAAAGATCTTGAGCCGAAGATTTCCATTCCCTGTGGCTTGTCTTGCATTGTTAAGATCGTCTGCGAGTGTCCTGCATATATATATATATATATATATATATATATATATATATATATATATATATATATATATATATATATATATATGATTTCAAAGATGTTGCATAATTTCTATAAATTCACAGACATTAACATACTGTTATTTCTTGTTCTCCTTTGAGCCGTATTTTCAGTAGTTGCGTCAATAGCTGTCAGTCAAGCGTTTTCTTCTTGACAGGGAGACGAGCAAGACTGATGCCTGGCTATTATCCTGTAGTCTCGCTGTCTAGGGACCAATACCTTGAGAAAAATTTAACGAGTCTTCCTTTCTTCCCTGTTTGGAATTAAACTACGAGAAGGAAGAGAAAGGGAGGAGGAGGAAGAGGAAGAGGAGGGAGGTGAAAAGGGGGGGGGGCATAAACACCAGCATGAAATCTCCATTTAAGAGTCGCACACAAGAAAGAGGAACTTTTCAAGAGGAAGAAATCAATAGTACTCGAGTGAAAATGTGTCAGAGTAACTGAAGGTTGGGAAAGGAGCTCCCTCCTGGAGTGATGGCGCCCCAGGGCAGCACTAACAGTGAGGGAGGGCGGGGAAGAAGGAGGGAAGGTAGCTGAACGTTAGTGAAGGAGTAAGTTGACTCTTGGAGTAAGGATGACCAAGGCGAGCTCCAGAAATAAGGGAGGGAGAAAATGACGAAATAGGGAGGGAGGGTAGGAGGGAGGGGAAGGATAAAGGAAATGGGGAGGGGGGAGGAGAGAAGTAGATAATCGCTGGTTGTGTCTTGAAGGTGTCAGTGGTCAACTCCTCATCAGTCTCTAGCACCATTATCTCTCTCATTATGTCTTCTCCCAGTGTGTCTACTCCCATTAAGTCTATTTCCATCATGTCTACTCCCATTAAATCTATTTTCATTATGTCTACTTTTATACCTATACGTATGTCTACTTCCATTATATCTATTACCATTATGTCTTAACCTTTCACCTACACTCATGTCTACTCCCATTAAATCTATTCCAATTATGTCTATTTTTCACCTACGCTTATGTCTACTCCCATTATGTCTATCCTACGTGTCCTCGTAGGCAGACATGTCTTACATAAAATCTCAAATATTTTCATGAAAAACAAAAGAAGCCATAATATAAATGAAATCAATATACACAACTCTAATTTAACATTACTACGATAACACGATAAGTTATCACCATAAATCGTAAAAACTCACGCATTCACTATTTAAAGCTCTTGTTTGTGAGTTGTTTTAGTGAGGTTTCGTGTTTGCTGTGTCAAGTGCGTCACAGCTCTCGTATTTGATATGTCAAATGCGTCACAGTTTTCGTGTTTGCTGTGTCAAGTGCGTCATAGCTTTCGTATTTGATATGTCAAGTGCGTCACAGTTTTCGTGTTTGCTGTGTCAAGTGCGTCACAGCTCTCGTGTTTGGTATGTCAAGTGCGTCACAGTTTTCGTGTTTGCTGTGTCAAGTGCGTCACAGCTCTCGTATTTGATATGTCAAGTGCGTCACAGCTTTCGTATTTGGTATGTCAGGTGCGTCACAGCTTTCATGTTTGGTATGTCAAGTGCGTCACAGCTTTCATGTTTGGTATGTCAAGTGCGTCACAGCTTTCATGTTTGGTATGTCAAGTGCGTCACAGCTTTCGTATTTGGTATGTCAAGTGCGTCACAGCTTTCATGTTTGCTGTGTCAAGTGCGTCACAGCTGATGAGGTTGAATTTCTGTGGGTGTTTAGACGTGTATTACAATGGTAATACGCTGGAAAGCATTTGAATAAAAGACAATTTGCATTTTGGAGGGCAGTTATTGAGATGTTTCGCCCCCTTGGTGGATGAAACGTCTCAGTGAATGACGTAAACTGCATATTCTTTTCTACTGACTTGCATGTATAGACAAGAAGCAGAGATCAAGGTTTCATATTAGACGTCCTTTCGCTCAGGAGTGAGCGAAATGGCTTCTTACCCCAAATCTCTTGGTGCGAGACGTGACTGGTGTGGATGTAGTGTGAAATTATCTCAGTCAAGAGGAACGCTGTAAACCCAAGATATAACACACCATAAACCTATCTTTGTGAGTACACACACACACACACACACACACACACACACACACACACACACACACACACACACACACACACACACACACAGGATCGATATTCAAGACGGGGAAAACTTCAGTTTTATACAAGGTCATATGAGTTGGCACACCAGCGCCATGGTGCTTGTCACACTGCCACAACAACTATGGCAGCACCACAGAGAGAGAGAGAGAGAGAGAGAGAGAGAGAAGAGAGAGAGAGAGAGAGAGTATAGAAATTTTGATTGATGAATCGAGATAAGAAGTCCAACAAGTTAAGAGGTTCATTAGCGCGAGGCCAAAGGTAGGGCGCAGGGAAAGAGGGGAGGAAAATTAGGGGGGTGGGGAAAGAGAGGAGATGAAAAAGGGGAGAGAAAGAGAGAGAGAGAGATAGTGTATGTAAATATTTGGGAAAGGCGGATGCTAAATCGGTCGGTTATCTCTACTTTTGTCTAGATAGTTGAGTTAAGGATAGCAAATACAAAAGGCCCTATCCCCTCCCTCCACTTTCTCTCCCCCACTCTCTTGTCTTAGAGCAGCTCAATCCTGCCTCGCACAACTGCACTGGAATGCACTGGGATGCACTGCAACACAACCAAAAGGACGAGGTATTGCACACTGATTTCGCAGAAGGTTTCAGCAAAATTTCGTACAAAAGGAAACAAGTGGAAAGTGGACAGACGTATTTTTAACCTGCTATGAAACAGAACTCGGAGAGTGATAGTGAATAGAGTGAGACTGGGACCTGCCATAGTGAGAGTTCTGTTTCCCAAGGCACAGTTCTTGCCCCACTTCTCTCTCTCTCTCATTTTCATATCCAACACAGAGACATAAATCACAGTACCGTCACAGTAGATGATACATGAATTTGTATGGGAGTTGAGTCCATTGAGGATACTGCAAACCCTCGAGTTGATATATGCAAAGACTTTCGGTGGTCCATTGACAACAATATGATGTTTAATGAGGACATTACAGTTATTCTGCTACGGCAAAATTTAAGAAATAATGAATGGAACAGAGTAGAAGACAAATTCGAATCACTCGGTTAAAACGGGATTTTTAATGTGAGTGCCTGAGAGTGATAATGTCAGGAGACCTCATGTTCAATGATGAAAACAATGTCATTATCACAGCCTCAAAGAAAATGATGAGCTGGATAACAAGACAAGTCAAAATACGAGATGCCAATCCAGTGATGACAATCCAGTTATTATTTTTTCTCTATAGGCTGAAAATTGCTGCATATTAACAGCAGCATGTCTGATGCATCAGCTATGACTAATACATCTCCACTCAGTGTGTCTAATAAGCATAGCAGTGTCCGTTTACCCCTCCGTTCCATAGCTGGTAATGGTGACCACTTCTCTGGTGTCTGGTCTGGTGATGAGCTGGTGGGGGAAGCTGGTTGAGGAAGCTGGTGGTAACAGATCAGCGCCGACACGGGGAGAATTTACTTGAACCACAGTTAGTAAAGCTTAGTCTGGAACAGACCAGAGAACCGCTCATTTGGCGAAAAGGGAATGATAGGAGATTAGAGAATATTTTTGAGTCTTTCAAGAATCAGGAACAAGCTTTAAAGCGACTGAATGATCGTTATTCAGCATTCACAGAGTTGCAGGTGAAAACCTTAGGCATACACAGTTTGCTTGAAAGTTATAAAGTGGTTAAATCGACTGTGATGGAAGCTTATTAGCATATTCCAGCAAAGTACCGACGCGAATTCAAGTTAAATAAGCGTCAGCCTGGGTAAACGCATATGGATTTTACTCGGGAGCAGTCTGGAACTCCTGCAAAATAGTATAAAGCCGTGGGAGTTATAATTTTGAATAAACTTTTGCACTTGGTGTTAGTGGACAACTTTCTTATTTAGAATGCGTAAGCTAAGACGTTCGTACCTCTCCTGAGGATCATGAACTTGTCTCTCCGCTTGAAACAAGAGAGATAGTGAAGATAGTGAAGAGACACTTAGTGAAGAGACAGTGAAGAGGGTGAATGATAAAGTTTTTCCTCACTGTCATGTTAGGGTGACGCAGATTATCAGAGGAAAGATTTCGTCAGGTATTATCACGGGTAAACAGAAGTTACGTTCCTGCAAGGAACAGTCGCAGGTTAACAGGTTTTGTTATCTCAGACTACTACTGTTATTACTGATAATGAGGATACTACAACTACTACCAAAACTACTACCACAACTGCTACCACAACTGCTACTACCACATACTGTCCCCTTCATGGTCCATGGTCAACCGATCATCCGAAGTTGACGTTGGGCCTTCATCAGTGGTAGATAGATAGAGAGAAAGTGAGGGGCTTTATGCTTTCTTTCTTCCCTCCTTCCTTCCTCTCTCCCTCTCTCCCACATCTTTCACACTTGTCCCTAGCTATCTCTTTCCTCCCCCCTTCCACTCCTTCCTTCACACTCCTCCCTTACTCCCGCCCTCCCTTCCTCCCTCCCTTCCACCTCCCTACCTCCTCCCACTCCCTTGACATAAAATCGATCAAGAACTACCTCCGTCACCTCTAAGACTCCGTCTTCGCTTCATCATTATATTTTTGCGTGGAAGAGAAGGAGACCTGGAAGAAGAGAAAGAAACCTGGAAGATGAGAAGGAGACCTGGAAGAAGAGGAGACCTGGAAGAGAAGGACACATGGGAGAGGAGGAGACCTGGAAGAAGAGACCTGGAAGAGAAGGACACCTGGGAGAGGAGGAGGAGACCTGGAAGAGAGGAGGAGACCTGGAAGAGGAGGAGGAGACCTGGAAGAGGAGGAGGAGACCTGGAAGAGGAGGAGACCTGGAAGAGGAGGCCTGGAAGAGGAGAAAAACCTTGGAGAAGAGGAGGCCTGGAAGAGGAGAAAAACCTTGGAGAAGAGGAGACTTGGAATAGAAGGAGGAAAACTGGAAAAGGAGAATATTTGGAAGAGGACAAAGAGGAGATCTAAAAAAGGAGAAGCAGGAGACCTGGAAGAAGAGAAGAAGACCTGGAAGAGGAGACCTGCAAGCGGAGGAGAAGGAGACCTGGAAGAAGAAAAGATCTGGAAGAGGAGAAGGAGGAGACCTGGAAGAGGAGGAGAAGGAGAAGAAGACCTTGAAGAGTATGAGTTGGAGGAGAAAAGGAAGAAAATGTGAGGAAGATAGAAAAGAGAAAGAGAAAAAGGAAGTGAAGAAGAGGAAGAGACCATGACGGAGAAATCTTTCGTCATTATGCTTTTCAGAGAGACACCCAACTCTTGTGTCAAATGTCGACGATGAGCAAGCATAGGAAGGAAGAGGAAGGGAGGGAGAGAGGAAGGAAGGAAGAGGGGAGAAGGAGAGAGGAAGAAAGGAGAGACGAATAGAGAGAGGAAAGAGGGGAGACAGAGTGTATAAAATACCCACTCTTATTTTTAAACACACATATTAGTGTGTGTGTGTGTGTGTGTGTGTGTGTGTGTGTGTGTGTGTGTGTAAAGTGACTGTTGTTGTTATACTTCTTGCTTATGCTGCTAATACAGATTTTTCTGCTGCTATTTCAGCTGCTGTTGCTGTACCTGTTGCTGCTGTTATTGCTGCTGCTGCAGTTGTTGTTGCTGCTGGTACTGATGCTGTGCTCGTTGATCTTGCTGCTGCTGCTGTTGCTGCTGCTGCTGCAGCTGTGCTTGTTGTTTCTGTTGTTGCTGCTGTTGCACTTGCTGCTGGTGCTGATGATGTGCTTTTTGCTGCTGCTGTTGCTGCTGTGCTTGTTGCTGTTGCTGCCGTGCTTGTTGCTGCTGTGCTTGTTGCTGCTGTGCCTGTTGTTGTTGTGCTTGTTGCTGTTGCTGCTGTTCTTGTTGCTGTTGCTGCCGTGCTTGTTGCTGTTGCTGCTGTGCTTGTTGCTGTTGCTGCTGTGCCTGTTGTTGTTGTGCTTGTTGCTGTTGCTGCTGTTCTTGTTGCTGTTGCTGTTGTGCTTGTTGCTGTTGCTGCTATGCTTGTTGCTGTTGCTGCCGTGCTTGTTGCTGTTGCTGCTGTGCTTGTTGCTGTTGCTGCTGTTCTTGTTGCTGTTGCTGCCGTGCTTGTTGCTGTTGCTGCTGTGCTTGTTGATGTTGCTGCTGTTCTTGTTGCTGTTGCTGCCGTGCTTGTTGCTGTTGCTGCTGTGCTTGTTGCTGTTGCTGCTGTGCTTGTTGCTGTTGCTGCTGTGCTTGTTGCTGTTGCTGCTGTGCTTGTTGCTGTTGCTGCTGTGCTTGTTGCTGCTGTTGTTGCTAGTGGTGCTGGCGTGTGTGGGGAGGATTGGGGTCATGCATAATGAATACAGAGTAGGATGAGGAAGAGGGGTGAGGAGGGGTGAAGTGAGAGGGGATGAGGGAGAGTGGGAAAGGACGGGGGAGGAAATGAGGAAGAAGAGTAGGCAGTAGTAGTAGTAGTAGTTGTAAATAGGTACTCTCTCTCTCTCTCTCACTCACTCTCTCTCACTCTCTCTCTTTCTGAGAGTTTTAACATGCCATTCTTAAGCACAGTTCCCATTCATCAGAATAAGAATAAAAAGAAGAAACGAATGAACAGAAGAAGAATAAATAAAGAAGAGTTAAAATAATAAAAACCTGAAGAAATAAAAGCAGAAGTTGGAGCAGGAGGAGAAGAAGAAGAAGAAGAAGAAGAAGAAGAAGAAGAAGAAGAAGAAGAAGAAGAAGAAGAAGAAGAAGAAAGATGAGAAGAAGAAGAACAACAACACTTTCCCATCTCTCTTGCCCACAGATTCAACATTTATGCAGTAAGAATCCTGCCTTCTCTTACCCCCACCTTCCCAATCCTCCCCATCACCCCACCTCCTCAACTCCTCCCCATCACCCCTACATCCCCAACCTTCCTCCCCATCACTCCCACATCCCCAACCTTCCTCCCCATCACCCCCACACCCCAACCTTCCTTCCCATCACCCCCACACCCTAACCTTCCTCCGAATCAACTCCATGCCCCAACCATCCTCTCCATCACCCCTACTCTCTACCTTCCTCCCCATATCACCAAACCTTCCTCCCAATCACCCCAACCTTCCTCTCCATCCCCCCACACCCTTAAATTTCCTCACCATCACTCCCAAACCCCCAACCTTCCTCTCCATCACTCCCACACTCTACCTTCCTCCCCATATCCCCAAACCTTCCTCCCAATCACCCCAACCTTCCTCCCCATCACCCCTAACTTTCCTCCCCATCACCCCAATCTTCCCCATCATCCAAACACCCCAACCTTCCTCCCTGTTTCCCCCACACCCCAAACCTTTTTTCCCATCACCTCAACATCCCAACCTTCCTCATCATCACCCTCACACCCTAACCTTTCTCCCCATCACCCCCAACCTTTCTTCCTATTACCCCTACACCTCTAACCTTCTTCCCATCACCCCTACATCCCCAACTTTTCTCCCATCATCCCCACACCCCCAGCCTTCCTTCCCATCACCCCAATCTTTCTTCCCATCACCCACACACTCTCTACCTTCCTCTTCATCACCCCCACATCCCCAACCTTCCTCCCCATCACCCCACATCCCCAACCTTCCTCCCCAGCTTCTGTATTTGAAAATATCTATAGTGAAAGTGTCCCTTTAAAATGAAGAGTCTGTCAGGAATCTTCAGTTGGGAGAGGGGAAGGGGGGGTTATGGAGGGACGAGTAGAGGGAAGAGAGGGGAAGGAGGAGGGTTAGGAAAAGGGGAGAAGAAGAGAAGGAGGATGAGGAGGAGGGGGGGCGAAGCTCTCGTTTTTTTTCCAAAGGTTCTCGAGTGGAAGCAAATTTCGTGTGAGTCTTGCTACTTGTCCACGTAGTGAAGGTGGGTGGTGGGTCAGGCCCACCACCCACCCGTGGGGAGGAAGGTGGGTGGGTGGAGGGGAAGGCCCACCACCCACTTCTGGGGAGGAAGGTGGGTGGTGGGGCAGGCCCACCACTCACTCCTGGGGAGGAACGTGGGTTGTGGGGAAAGCCCACCACCCACCCATTGAGAGGAAGGGTTGAGTGGTGGGGCATACTCACACCTATCACACCTACTCGTAAAACTGCGTATGATAGATTTTTACCCCTCCCCCCAGTTTTTCATTCAGGTCCTTACCCTTGCTATCCTCCCTAGAGGGGTGAAGGGAACACGGGTGTAGGGAAGGAAAGGGAGATAATAGTGGTGTATGGGAACAATAGACCTGATAGACTCACTCAAGACCATCAGTTTTGGACTGACAACAGTGTAGATACCTTCAATTCTGTTTAGATAGTTGAGGTCAGGATGTCGTAGCAGAAGGCTCTCTCCCCACCCTCCAGTCCATAATATGTGAAGGAAGTAGTGACTGGAGACTTAACAGCTACTGCTGGTGTAGACTACTACTACTAATGATGATAATAATAATAACAATAATATTAATAATAATAATAAAAAAAAAAAAAAAAATAATAATAATAATAATAATAATAATACAACTACGACTATTACTACTACTACCATCACCACCATAACAGAGAGAGAGAGAGAGAGAAGAGAGAGAGAGAGAGAGAGAGAGAGAGAGAGAGAGAGAGAGAGAGTGAAAAGTAGAGCGAATGAGAGATAAGGAAACTGGTATAAGAGAGAAGTGGAGAAACAAGGTTAAAAGGGGGCGGGGAGTAAAGAGAGCAGTAGAGTGAACAGTGAAAAGATTAAGAGAATAAAAGAGTAAGAAACAAAAGAAAGTGAAATGAGATGGAGAGAGTGAGGGAGGGAGGTGGAGAAGGTAAGGGAAGAGGTGAAGAAAATGGAGATGGAGAGAGTGAGGGAGGTGGAAACGCTGAGATAGTAAGGGAGGTAGAAAGAGGGAGGGAGGGAGGGAGGGAGGGAGGGAGGGGTCAGATGTGCGAGAGGTGAGACAGAGGTAGAGAGAGTGAGGGGAAGGAAGAGGGGGTTAGAGAGAATGAGAGAGAGAGAGAGAGAGAGAGAAGGAGGGAGGGAGAGAGGGAGGTAGAGGTGTGTCAGAGTGAGAGAGAGGTGAGAGAAAGTGAGGCAGAAATGTTTGAGCTCCAAACTTTAATATGAAGAGTAAATATATCTTGATGCTGAGGACAGGGCGTGCGGGTGCACTCCCTCTCTCACTTTAGTCTTTAACAGAGAGAGAGAGAGAGAGAGAGAGAGAGAGGAGGAGGAGAGAGAACACACGACTTTAATCTATCATGAAGCTCCCTGCTAAGAGCACCTTAGAATACCTATCGCTACTTCAAAGGTTCTCTGACGATAAGGCCTTGATAGTGTAGCGGAAGGCTCTCTCACTATCCTCCAGTCTCTAGCACAACACTCAGAAGGATACTTACAATGCTATTACAAGAGTCCTCCCAGTACTGTAGTCTGGCCTGATCTTGTAGCCTTCCCAGGTCTTCTAGTTCTGTATTTATGTATTGATTCTCGTCATTAATGACAGAGAGAGAGAGAGACAGGAAACAGTGCTTCAGATAGACAGAAAACAGTGTTTGAGATAGACAGGAAACAGTGTTTCAGAGAGACAGAAAACAGTGTTTCAGAGAGACAGGAAACAGTGTTTCAGAGAGACAGGAACCAGTGTTTCAGAGAGACAGGAAACAGTGTTTCAGGGAGACATAAAACAGTGTTTCAGAGAGACAGAAAACAGTGTTTCAGAGAGACAGGAAGCAGTGTTTCAGAGAGACAGGAAACAGTTTCAGAGAGACAGGAAACAGTGTTTCAGAGAGACAGGAAACAGTGTTTCAGAGAGACAAGAAACTGTTTCAGATAGACAGGTAACAGTGTTTCAGATGGACAGGAAACAGTGTTTCAGAGAGACAGGAAACTGTTTCAGAGAGACAGGAAACAGTGTTTCAGAGAGACAGACAACTGTTTCAGATAGACAGGAAACAGTGTTTTAGAGAGACAGGAAACAGTGTTTCAGAAAGACGGGAAACAGTGTTTCAGAGAAACAGGAAACTGTTTCAGAGAGACAGGAAACAGTGTTTCAGAGAGACAGAAAACAGTGTTTCAGAGAGACAGAAAACAGTGTTTCAGAGAGACAGGAAACAGTGTTTTAGAGAGACAGGAAAATGTTTCAGAGAGACAGGAAACAGTGTTTCAGAAAAACAGAGAGATAACCAGAATGAGAAAGAATAATGCTAGGAAGATAAGGCCAGAGAGAGACAAATAGATTGCCACAGAGAGAGACAGAATGCCAGAAAGAGAGAGAGAGAGAGAGAGATAACACCAGAGATAGAAAGTCAAACCTGGAGGCTGTGTGTCTGGCTGTCATCTCATACAAGTATTATAAGAGATAAACCAGGGAACGGGTTGGGCTTGAACCTACAGTGAGTGAATCCAAACTCCTGGCCAGTGCGTAAACCACTAGGCCACCTGACTCAGTGCAAGAACATCTAGCTTTACTCTCTCACACAAACACACACACACACACACACAGGATCCATACACAACCTTAAGAAGAGGTTCGATAAAGCTCATGGAGAAGGGAGAGAGTGGACTAAGTGGCGATCAGTGAAGAGGCGAGGCCAGGAGCAATGACTCGACCCCCTGCAACCACAACTAGGTGAGTACACACGCGCACACAACGTGGTAGGGACTGAAAGACTGGTTTCCAAAAGTTATCTGTCTCTCGCTGTGTCTCCGTCTTTGCTTTGCATTGTCGATAGTTTAGGGACGGGCGTGACGACACCCGTGACATCTCGACTTTCTCGTTAGGTCGAAGTGAGATAGACCATCAACGGAAACACCGACCTTATCTCCCTTCCCTCAAAGCGCTTTCTATCCCCGAAAACAAAAAAAAGTATTTTGGTCTGTGAAGCAGCTTTTTCCCCGTAGGATTGCCTAATCAGCCAAGCTGTTGCTGTCTTGCAGCCAGCACGTCAACGTGGTCACACGAGGCTGGCTGATCAGACATCTAACGAAAGAATTTAGCCAATTGTGCCGTGGGTGGGGTCCACTGGATGCTATTTTCCACTGCTTCCACTCTCTCGTTCCAGTGGTAAGTTATTCCTCAATGTAAATTTAGGAGGTTACCAAGTCTCTAGTTCCATGTTGAAACATCCTTTATACACAACTTTCCTTGTATGAATCTTAGTCCTGACTTTGTCTCTCTAGATGCCTTCCTTCCTCATTATATTCTTTTTCTTCCTCTCTTGGTCCCGTCCCTGTTTCCCCTCGCCTATAGATACTAGCTCCCTCACTCTGTGTTAGTGTAACTTTGTAAATGGTCCAAGTCGGACCGAAGCGTCGTTATAAGCACTCTCTCCCCTGTTTGCGGGTTGTGTATTGTTCCAGTCACGGTATTGTCCCTTTTTGTTCATGTATGTCTCATAATATTCCTAGCAAAGTCTTAGTGCCTGTCTACGTCGCTAACACCATTAACGAATTGGTGTGAGCTGTGGTAGAAGCGAGAATGTTATTGTTGTTGTAGATGTTTTTATTGTACATGTTGTTGTTGTCGTTGTTATTGCTGTTATAGATGTTGTTGCAGCTGTTATTGTTGGTGGTGGGTGAGGGAGAGGTACTGTTGGTGTTGTGGTGGTGGGTGAGGGAGAGGTATTGTTGGTGTGGGTGGTGGATGAGGGAGAGTTATTGTTGGTGTGGGTGGTGGGTGAGGGAGAGGTATTGTTGGTGTGGGTGGTGGGTGAGGGAGAGGTATTGTTGGTGTGAGTGGTGGGTGAGGGAAAGGTACTGTTGGTTTGGGTGGTGGGTGAGGGAGAGGTATTGTTGGTGTGGGTGGTGGGTGAGGGAGAGGTATTGTTGGTGTGGGTGGTGGGTGAGGGAGAGGTATTGTTGGTGTGGGTGGTGGGTGAGGGAAAGGTACTGTTGGTTTGGGTGGTGGGTGAGGGAGAGGTATTGTTGGTGTGGGTGGTGGATGAGGGAGAGGTATTGTTGGTGGTGACCTAAGAAATCTTCAGTTTTATTATTCCTTAGCTATGCAACCATGGTAAGGTAACTAAGCTAGACAATTCTGAGAAACTGAGAAACGAGTCAATCAAAAGAGGTGAGAAACGCCTCTTGAAGGAGAGAAACGTGGGCGTTGGCGGCGGTGGAGGTGGCGGCCCCCACCACCATCACCACCATCACCACCATGCATACACTGTCATTCAGTCAGTCACTGTCTTGCCAAAAGCATTTGCTTCCACTCCTGAAGGATGTCCAAGCTCCTAGTTCCCAAAACTTTCTTTACCTCTTCCCTCCAACCTTTCCTGGGACGACCCCTACACCACTCTTTTTCCCCCACTCGTTTTATTCGCCCTCCTAGTCATCCTATTTTGCTTTATCCTCTCTAAACGTCAAAATAATCTCAGTAAACCCACACCTAATTTCTTCGCTCAGAATTCTCTGGCTAATATTCACACCACACATTGTACTCAGATATGACATCTCCACTGCCTCCAGCATCCTCAGTAGCCTCCAGCATCCTCACTATACTCTTCTTCTCGTGATTATTATTATTATTTGTTTAATCATTATTATTAGTAGTAATAGTTATTATTACTATTATTTTGCATATATGATTATTATTATTATTTTTATTATTATTATGAAGCGCTAAGCCCTTAGAGATCATTATTGATCCTGGGACACAGGAGGCAACTAGGTTTGATCTGAGGAAGGGAAGAGTATCTCCAGTTCACTGCATCATCAGTCCTTTTTTTCCCTCTCCTGCCCCTGCTTCCTTCTGCTTTTCTTTCTCTGCTTCCTTCCTCTCTCCCCCTGCTTCAATAATAATAATAGTAAAAAAGAAGCAGAAGAAAAGGAAGAAAGAAGAAACGAGGAATGAAGAAGAGGCTGGAGGCAAAGGAGATGTCGTGTCTGAGGGCAATGTGTGGTGTAAATATTATGCAGAGAATTCGTAGCTTAGAAATTAGGTGTGAGGTTACTTCAATAACACATAGCCTTACTAGGTGTTACTGAAGTGATTTTGTGGTCTTGATAGGATGAAGCAAAATAGGATGAGTAGAAGGATGGGGTAGGGGTCGTCTCAGAAAAGATTGAAGGAAAAAAGGGTAAAGAAGGCTTTTTGTAGAGGCAAAAAGTTTTTATGACTTGATGGGCTGTTGGAGTGCGAGCATGGTAACATTTATGAAGGGCTTCAAGCAAACTGGTTAACCGGACTTGAGTCCTGGAGGTGGGACGTACAGTGCCTGCGCTCTGAAGGAGGAGTTGTGATGTTGCAGCTTGGGTGGGTCATCTGAACTGTGATGTCAGCATGCTTTTGGTAAGACAGACACTGACTGAGTGACGGTGAATGTGTTTCCTCTTTTTTTTTTTTTTTTGGTGACCCTACCTTGGTCTGAAGTGGCCCGTGCGTTTAACAACAACAACAATAATAACAATAATAATAATAATAACAAAATGATAATAATAATAATAATAATAATAATAATAATAATAATAATAATAATATTAAAATGATGATGATAATAATAATAATAATAATAATAATAATAATAATAATAATAATAATAATAATAATATTAAAATGATGATGATAATAATAATAATAATAATAATAATAATAATAATAATAATAATAATAAAATAATTTTTTTTATAAACACATCGGCCGTTTCCCACAAAGGCAAGGTGGCCCGAAAAAGAAAAACTTTCATCATCATTCACTCCATCACTGTCTTGCCAGAGGCGTGTTTACACTACAGTTATAAAACTGCAACATTTAACATCCCTCCTTCAGAGTGCCGGCACTGTACTTCCCATCTCCAGGACTCAAGTCCGGCCTGCCGGTTTCCCTGAATCCCTTCATAAATGTTACTTTGCTTCCACTCCAACAGCACGTCAAGTATTAAAAACCATTTGTCTCCATTCACTCCTATCAAATACGCTCATGCATGCTTGCTGGAAGTCCAAGCCCCTCGTACACAAAACCTCCTTTACCCCCTCCCTCCAACCTTTCCTAGGCCGACCCTTACCCCGCCTTCCCTCCACTACAGATGTCCAAACCACCTCAACAACCCCTCCTCAGCCCTCTGGATAATAGTCTTGGTAATCCTGCACCTCCTCCTAATTTCCACACTACGAATTCGCTGCATTAAATTCACACCACACATTGCCCTCAGACATGACATCTCCACTGCCTCCAGCCTTCTCCTTGTTGCAACATTCGCCACCCATGCTTCACACCCATATAAGAGTGTTTGTATAACTATACTCTCATACATTCACCTCTTTGCTTCCACGGACAAAGTTCTTTGTCTCCACAGACTCCTAAGTGCACCACTTACCCTTTTACCCTCATCAATTCTATGATTCACCTCATCCTTCATAGACCCATCTGCTGACACGTCCACTCCTAAATATCTGAATACATTCACCTCCTCCATACTCTCTCCCTCCAGTCTGATATCCAATCTTTCATCACCTAATCTTTTTGTTATCATCATCACCTTACACTTCCCTATATTCACTTTCAATTTCCTTCTTTTACATACATTACCAAACTCATCAAACAACCTCTGCAACTTCTCTTCAGAATCCCCCAAAAGCACAGTGTCATCAGCAAAGAGCAACTGTGACAACTCCCACTTTGTGTTAGATTCTTTATCTTTTAACCCCACACCTCTTGCCAACACCCGAGCATTCACTTCTCTCACAACTCCATCTATAAATATATTGAACAACCATGGTGACATCACACATCCCTGTCTAAGGCCTACTTTTACTGGAAAATAATCTCCCTCTCTCCTACATACTCTAACCTGAGTAATAATAATAATAATAATAATAATAATAATAATAATAATAATAATAATAATAATAATAATAATAACAATAATAATAATAATAATAATAAGCACATCAACAACAGTTCTACCACATACACTCGGTGTTACTGATCTCGGAGCGAGGAACAATCGCCAGAATATGACTATTAACTAAGTGATCATTTACCGGCATGTGATCAATAACTGAGGTGGTGATCAATCAGCCTCGAGGGTCTGGCAGGCTGCATGGGAACCCCCCGTCTCACGACCACCAACCAATAATGCCACATATAATGAGTTTGTGTCTCCTTGGGAAACCTTTTATCCCATCTACCGAGCCCACGAGACGGGGGGGAGAGGGAAGAGAGAAATGGGAGGGGTGGGGAAGGAGGAGGAGGAGGAGGAGAGAATGGAGAGGAGAAAAGGGGAAGGAAAGTAGAGCATAGGATAGAGCTTATTTTTTTTATTTATCTAAACTGGATATATTAGAAATGTGCTGTTGTCCTATCCTCAGGAGAGAAGAAAGGGGGAAGAAGAAAGAGAAGAGAGAGAGAGAGAGAGAGAGAGAGAGAGAGAGAGAGAGAGAGAGAGAGAGAGAGAGAGAGAGAGATGTAGGAGGAAGAGGTGGGGGAGGAGACAGATAAACGCGAAGAGAACGGGAGGGAAAGAAAGTGTTGGACAAAATAAAAGAATGGAAAGGAAAAGGACTGGAAGGAACAGAAGATAGGGTAGAGGCAAAAAAGAGAAAGGGTGGGAAAGTGTGGAAGAGGTGGCATTCATCGGTCTTCCATTGCCCTCTCGTCCTTATCTTCACATCTTCATCTCAGTCTCTCCATCCTGCTGGTCTGAGACCTCTCCTTCCCTCTCATTAACAGGACGGTCTGAGACCTCTCCTTCCCTCTCATTAACAGGACGGTCTGAGACCTCTCCTTCCCTCTCATTAACAGGACGGTCAGAGACCTCTCCTTCCCTCTCATTAACAGGACGGTCAGAGACCTCTCCTTCCCTCTCATTAACAGGACGGTCTGAGACCTCTCCTTCCCTCTCATTAACAGGACGGTCAGAGACCTCTCCTTCCCTCTCATTAACAGGACGGTCTGAGACCTCTCCTTCCCTCTCATTAACAGGACGGTCTGAGACCTCTCCTTCCCTCTCATTAACAGGACGGTCTGAGACCTCTCCTTCCCTCTCATTAACAGGACGGTCTGAGACCTCTCCTTCCCTCTCATTAACAGGACGGTCTGAGACCTCTCCTTCCCTCTCATTAACAGGACGGTCTGAGACCTCTCCTTCCCTCTCATTAACAGGACGGTCTGAGACCTCTCCTTCCCTCTCATTAACAGGACGGTCTGAGACCTCTCCTTCCCTCTCATTAACAGGACGGTCTGAGACCTCTCCTTCCCTCTCATTAACAGGACGGTCTGAGACCTCTCCTTCCCTCTCATTAACAGGACGGTCTGAGACCTCTCCTTCCCTCTCATTAACAGGACGGTCTGAGACCTCTCCTTCCCTCTCATTAACAGGACGGTCACAGGATCGTGGGATAGAACGAAGGACAGAAAGAAAGAGATGGAGAGGAAGAGGGAATATGATGATGTGGAAGAGGCAGACGAAGATGGTGATAAAGAGGGGAAAGAGACAGAGGGATTAGAGGGGAGAGAGACGGAGGGAAAACGTTGGATATTTTCACTTTCTCTCATCCATGTCTAGGGACTTGTCGAAAGACCTCTGGTGGTGGGAATGTGCATACAAATGACTGTGTGTGTGTGTGTGTGTGTGTGTGTTTTGTGTGTGTGTGTGTGTGTGCGTGTGTAACGAAACACTTCGAAATGTTTCGGCCCCGCCGGGAATTGAACCCGGGCCCTCCGTGCGTGAAGCAAGAGCGCTAGCCACCATGCCATCGGGGCGTGTGTGTGTGCGTGTGTTTGTGTTGTGTATGTGTGTGTATGTGTGTGTGTGTGTGTGTGTGTGTGTGTGTGTGTGTGTGTGTGTGTATGTGTCGCTGACGAGCTGCTACTTAAGTGTTGTAGATAAAAGAGTAAGAGGAATATGGACCCAAAGTAGAAGTCAAGAGGAAAGAGTGGAGTGGACGGAGGGGAAGGAAGAAGAAAAATGAAGAAGTTGAAGGAGGAGGAGGATTAGGATGAGGAGGAGGAGGTAAAAAAAATTAGGCAGTTGTTGAAAAAAAAGGAAGAGAGAAAATAAGAGAAGCTGGGAAAAGAAACCCGAGAAGGGAAAATAACCAGGAAGACGAGAATGAAGACAAGGCAAAGAGTAAAAAAAAGAAAAAAACAAAAAATGTAGAAGAGAGCAAGTATCAGAGAGTGCAAGTATCAGAGAGTGCAAGTATCAGAGAGTGCAAGTATCAGAGAGTGCAAGTATCAGAGAGTGCAAGTATCAGAGAGTGCAAGTATTAGAGAGTGCAAGTATCAGAGAGTGCAAGTATCAGAGAGTGCAAGTATCAGAGAGTGCAAGTATCAGAGAGTGCAAGTATTAGAGAGTGCAAGTATCAGAGAATACAAGTATCAGAGAGAGCAAGTATCAGAGCGCAAGTATCAGAGAGTGCAAGTATCAGAGTGTGCATGTGTCAGAGAGTGCAAGTATCAGAGAGTGCAAATATCAGAGAGTGCAAGTTTCACAGAGTGCAAGTATCAGAGAGTGCAAGTATCAGAGAGAGAAAGTATCAGAGTGTAAGTATCAGAGAGTGCAAGTATCAGAGAGCGCAAGTATCAGAGTGCAAATATCAGAGAAAGCAAGTATCAGAGTGCAACTATCAGAAAGTGCAAGTGTCAGACAGTGCAAGTATCAGAGAGTGCAAGAATCAGAGTGCAAACATCAGAGAGAGCAAGTGTCTGGAAATGTACATATGTGGGAGTCCCTCAAGGCTGAGGGCTGGGTCCTCCACTGTTCCTGATATGCACAAATGATTTGTCAGAGGAAATTCGAGTCCTATGTATTACGTATCTGGCACATAGTGAGGAGTGAACGAGATATATGACAACCTAAGAGGACGGTCAAATTCTGGAAGACGTTAAGCTTTCAGCAGTCGTTCTAAATAAACAACTGACTGCGAGTATTACTAGTACACAAATATACAATTGGTTCAGTACCACTGCAACTTACTTAGCTATCAAAACTTTGGGACCCAGTTGCTGGACCTAGTATGTGTTTTTGTAATTCTTTGGCTACCGTCCACAGGATAAGTATAGTAAGCAAAATAATGCTGTCAAACTATATGACAGGCGGTCAACTGGTCAGAAAGGTGGTTAACTGATATTTGTTCTTGCATTAAATGCCAGAACCAAGGAAATACGGCATCAGGAGATGTTAATCTTATTGACTGCACGAGGGCCATTAAAGGCTGCAAATCACCTGAATAAACTTCGTAGAGATACTTTATTATCTAAAATAGGGACGAAAGTTAGCTCTCAGTGTACATACACCGGGAGAAATACATAATTCTTAATGCATATAAACAGAGACACAGATCTTTAGGTGTACAGTATATTCACTGAGATAGACACACACAAGCAGATACAGTACACTCACCTCTCGGAGAATACATACAGACTGAGAAACAGACATGCACACCTCTCGGTGTACAAACCATCCCCTTACACCACCACCAACACTCGCACGGAGAAGAATTCCCACCGCTGATAGAAGTAACAAGGAAGAAGCAAGGAAAAACTGAATGAAGACCCGGGCGACGCCACTCTTCTCCAGCTTGTGTGCAACTTCCGCCAGAGACGTCTGACTTAACATCGAGGTTGTCAGCCGCCCAAAGAGAATGAAGAACTTATAAGACCTCCACCAGCCTTCCCTCACAATGACCCAAGAAAAATAATGGACCAAGGTCTCGGCAGGAGGGACCTGGGGGATGGGGGGAGGGTGTTAGCTGACGAAGGCGAGGTGATGTCGCAAGAGAATTAATGGACTGATGGGTTGATGGAGGTAAATTTGAAGGTGCCAAGGTAAGCCCCCAGCCTCCATTTAGGAACTCCAGGGAAGATGGAGGACCCGACGAAGGACAGAGACGAATGTAAAACTCGAGGGCGCATCAAAAATTCTCAAAAAAAAAAAAAAGTTGGGTAATCCAAGGTGTCACTTTTGCTCAATGGAGAAACTTTTAATGGAGTTTTTTTAAAAGAGAAAGAAAGAGAGGGGGGGAGGGGGAAACAGGTAAGTGTAGCGTCTGAGGGACAGAATGATGGCTGAAGGAAAATGGCTGAAAAAAAAGCTTAAGCATTGTATATGACAGCTAAATGGAGCTTCAAGCTGGGCAATGACTACTGCAAGAATCATCAAAACTGACTGTGACAGCTGAACAAAGCCTCAACACTGACATTGATTACTGAAGGAAGCCTCGACTTTGATAGTGATAAATGAAGATAACTTCAATATTAACAGGAACTCTCACACACACAGGTTCCCAATGATAGACAAGAACAAATATTTTGCTTACTATACTTATCCTGTGGACGGTAGCAGACACACAGGTGTCTGTATGTATTCTCCGAGAGGTGAGTGTACTGTATCTGCTTGTGTGTCTATCTCAGTGAATATACTGTACACCTAAAGATCTGTGTCTCTGTTTATATGCATTTAGAATTATGTATTTCTCCCGGTGTATGTACAATGGGATTAAATCCTATCATTTACCTATGTTCGCTACCGGTCAAGAATACTTTAATCCCTGACAGCATTCAATTAAACTCCCATTGTATACACACTGAGCGATATATACATATCTGTGAATATACACTGAAAGGCGCATTCTTCTGATGTATAAAGATATATTTTTTGGGTTTACGTAGAGAGGTACACCTCTCAGTGTATACTAGAACACATACACCTCTTGGTGTGTATATACGATGAAAAATATATACCTTTCATTTTATATACACTAAGAGATATATACCTCTCATTGTATATTCACTATGAGATGTATACCTCTAACTGTATATACACAAAGAGATTTACACAATGAAATATATATCCTTCTTAAACGTAATCTCTGAATATTAAACAAGCTTATTTAGTGTATGGAAATAGAAGCTTATAAGCTTGTATAATATTTTTAATGTTAGTAAAGTTCTGAAGGTTAAAATATTCCTTGAGACCAAGACTTTGTTTTGAATATAATAAAAACATGCTCAGTGTGATGAACCCTGGTCAATGTTGGTAGTGTGATGAACACTGGTCAGTGTTGGTAGTGTGATGAACACTGGTCAGTGTTGGTAGTGTGATGAACACTGGTCAGTGTTGGTAGTGTGATGAACACTGGTCAGTGTTGGTTGTGTGATGAACACTGGTCAGTGTTGGTTGTGTGATGAACACTGGTCAGTGTTGGTAGTGTGATGAACACTGGTCAGTGTTGGTAGTGTGATGAACACTGGTCAGTGTTTGTAGTGTAATGAACGTTGAAGAAATCTACTTGGAGACACGAATGAAAATAAAATGAAAGAGTGTATATATATCATCTTATGATAGTACTTATAATTGGGCCTCACTGAGGCCCTCTTCAGCAGATAAAAGAGGGCCTAAGTTAGAGGCCAAAATATATAGTTCCCTGTATTTTTTCTTGTATCTTTTATGCATTATACATTAGTACACATCAGTTCAACCTTAAATATATTTGCAACTGCCAAACCACTTCTACAATTAATATATTTGTAACTGTCAAACCCCTCCTACAGTGAATATATTTGCAACTGCCAAAAACCGCCGACAGTGAATATATATACCATTTTGAACGCTTGTGAAGCTATGAATTTACAAGCATAAACCTGCACAGGATCATCAAGCTTCGGTAAATGTCGGAAGGAAAAGGAAAAAATATATAAATCGTTTACATTTGACCCAGCTGGCAACCCCTGTCCTACTAATGTAAACAACGAAGATGGCGGCGGCTTGGACTATAGGGTCACCAGCCATGACTGCCGTTCCAGCGGCTGATTCGTTTTCACAGCTTAAATGTGCAAATGACGAGTGATAATTACTTTTAAAGACAAGGCTATTAGAGGTCAATTATTCAATTAGCGACGGATAATTAGCAGAGGTTCGGGGTGGGTGAACGCTCAGTATTTCCTGGTTAAAATTGTTACTTTGTTTCAAAACTAATTCAGTTAGAACGGGACTGTGAGACCGGCGATGTTTAGCTGGGATTGTTGGATACATTGTCAAAGTTTACTTTTGAACGATAGGTGGACCACCCGTGCCAGGTGTTGACGTGTGATGATGGTGTTGGTGTTGTTGTTGCTGATGTTGCTGCTTGCAGTGGTGGTGATAGCGTTGCTGCTGTTACTGTGACTTGATGCTTCTGCTTATGTGATTGCTACTGCTTGTGCTGTTGCTGTTGATGCTGCTAGTGACACTACTGCTGATGCTGCTTCTGCTTGTGTTATTGCTAATGCTGGTGTTCTTGTTACTGCCGCTGCTGTTGCTACTGTTGGTGTTGCTGCTGCTGGAGTTGCTACTGCTGCTGCGTCTGCTGCAATCTTGGGTATACCGCACACACCCTTCAACAGGGAAATGAATGAAGAGGGAATGGACCAAGTGTTTTGATTCTGATGAAATTCCTTTGATCCAAGAAACAGTAGCTACCCATCCATTAGGTCAATCATGATTACCCATTTCCCCATTTGATCAGCCACCGTATAACTCGAACGCATTTAGCGCTTCTTCATGCACACCCACACACAATGATTTAGTGAATTGCTCTTAGGCTTGTACCGCAAGGCAACCGTTTTCAGGATTAGTATTTTCATAACTTCTTATTTTACCAACTTTCCTTAGCATTCATTCGTAAGAGTTACTAGTGCATGCATCATCAAGTGGACCGAATCACCAATAGCCTGACTGATCACAGGCTGGGCAGTGATAGAGAGGATTGAACCTCATCCACTCCTTGTGCTGGCCGACCCGCGCTGCTTTATTCATCATCAATAATAATAATAATAATAATAATAATAATAATAATAAATGTAAGTATATCTTATCTAATTCAATTTTAAGTGATTATAGCACTTGATATAATCTATCTTATAACACTGAGATGATAATAAATTTATGGGAAGAAAAAAGCACTAACACACGTCAGGAAGATAATGAGAAGAGAGATAGAGATAAAGAGATGGAAGAGAGGGAGTGACAGATTGAGGGAAGAGGAAGCAGAGGGCGTTAATGTGTGTGCGGTGGAAAATAAGGAAGTGGAGGAGGTAGATGTATGGTGAGATAAATTATCAGAGGGTGAGAGCGACGTGGAGGGAAAAAATGAAGAAAGGGTGAAAGATAAGGGAGGAAATTAGAAAGGGATGAAATGTGAGAAGAGTGTGAGAAGGTATCACACGGAGATCAGCAAAGAAAAAAAAGATGGAAAGACACGAGAAAGACAAAAGACAAGAAATTAATCAGAAAGGAATGGGACGCGAGAAGGTGAGAATTGATTTATCTTGTATATATATATATATATTATATATATATATATATATATTAAATTTATATATATATATATATATATATATATATATATATATATATATATATATATATATATATATATATATATTAATTTTTAAAGGAACTTTAGAAGACGTTTCGGTCTCTTCTAGACCATTATCAAGTCACAATAGTCCAGGATCAACCGAAACATGGTCAATAATTTTCTTTCAGAAGTCTGGGCTTTTTGCGTATTCTTCCGGTCATGGTATTGTTCAGCTGTATTCCTTGAAACGTAGGAGAGAAAAATACATAATAATTTACACCTGGAAAATCCTGGTGCCACTGGTGCCAAACCTGCACACTGAAATCACTTCCTGTGAAAGCAAGAGACTTGGCAGACGATGCAAATTACCTTCAATTATGAGCGTTGACGCGACGATTACACAAAGAGAGAACTGGTTGAGTGTCAGAGGTTCCCGACTCTTCAACGCCCTTCCCTTGATCTACTGGGAGACCTGGTCTGGGACCGGGCCGCGGGGCGGTGACCGTTCCGAAGCAGCCTTCAGGTATCCTTCAGAGGAGAAAATTAGAAAAGAGACAAAGAAGAAAGGGAGAAAGATTAAGTGAAAAGAATAAGAGAAAAGAATGAGAGGAAGAGAGAGAGAGAGAGAGAGAGAGAGAGAGAGAGAGAGAGAGAGAGAGAGAGAGAGGATGAAGAGCGTAAGAAACTCTTAACCTGACTCTTTAAGAAGACTAAAGAAAGAAAAAAAAGAAGTGAAAAAATGAAAACGCAAATGAAGGCCACTCCTCCTTCCCCCAGAGAGGCAGCGAAACCCATTCCCTTTCCCCAGAGAGGCAGTGAACCCCATTCCCCTTCCACAGAGAGGCAGTGAACCCCATTCCCCTTTTCCAGAGAGGCAATGAACCCCATTCCACTCCACAGGGAGGCAGTGAACCCCATTCATCTCCCCCGGAGAGGCAGTGAACCCTTCCTAACCCCCAGAGTGGCAGTGAGCCTTCCCCCAAAAAGGCAGCAGCCATCCTTCCCTTCCTTAGAGAGACAGTAGCCACCCTTCCCTCCCCAAGAGAGCCATGAGAAGCCCTTCCCTCCCCCAGAGAGTCAGTAGCCACCCTTCCCTTACCCAGAGAGCTACCAGAAGCCCTTTCCTTCCCCAGAGAGGAAGTAGCCACCCTTCCCTTTCCCAGAGAGCTACCAAAAGCCCTTCCCTTCCCCAGAGAGGAAGTAGCCACCCTTCCCTTCCCCAGAGAGCTACTAGAAGCCGTTCCCTTCCCCAGAGAGGCAGTAGCCACCCTTCCCTTTCCCAGAGAGGTACCAGAAGCCCTTCCCTACCCCAGAGAGCAACAGCCATCCTTCCCTCCCCAGAGAGGCAGCAGATGTGAGCAGTGTTGAGGGGCAGGATAGTGGCAGCAAGGATTAGTCTGCCAGCCACCGAGGAAATTATGTGTGGGGGAGGGGGGATCCTGGGGAGGGGTGTTGGGAGGGGTGCTGGTGAAGGGGTGTTGGTGAGGGAGTGCTGGAAAGGGGGTGCTGGGGAGGGGGAGATATGAGGAAAAAAAGAAGAGTTGTGCACTAGGGTTGTGTTGGAGATGTTGGAGAAGTGCTGGAGAAATTAGTAGGAGGTTGATTAATTGGAGTGGTGGTGGTAGGGAAAGTGGGGAGGTAGCGAGGTGGTGAGGCAGTTGCAAGGGAAGATGGGGAAGTAGGTGAAGCGGGGAGGTAAAGACGTGGGGCGGTGGGGAGAGTAAAGGATGAGATAAAGATTTGTCGGGGGAGTAAGTAGAACAGAGGACGTAGGAAGACTAGAAAGAGTAGATAGAACAGAAAGAATAGATAGAATAGATATAATAGATAGAACAGACAGAGTAGAGTAACGTAGTGAAAGTAGGATTTAAAAGTATTGCCAACAACAGAAAGCATAAAACAGACGCAGGGAGGGAGGTAAAATTATTTTTAGCACCAAACATAACTGCGTCTCTGGTGTGGGAGTTGGCAATAATGAGCCAACAAAACTCACACCAAACCTTAAATAATAATTTCCCCTAAAAATTTAGGAAGGTCAAACATAAGGAAATTTGATTCCCTACGATATGTCTCTCTCTCTCTCATATATATATATATATATATATATATATATATATATATATATATATATATATATATATATATATATATAGTATATATATATATATATATTATATATATATATATATATATATATATATATATATATATATATTTTGTTGTGTGTGTGTGTGTGTGTGTGTGTGTGTGTGTGTGTGTGTGTGTGTGTGTGTGTGTGTGTGTGTGTGTGTGTGTGTGTGTGGTGCCGAATAGGTAAAACTTGCGATTTGGGCTTAAATGGAAATGCTCTTCTTGCCATATAAGACAAGCGAAAATTTGTGTATGCAATAATTTCGCAAAAATCATTCTGAACCTAACGGAAAAAATATATTTCATTGTGTTTGTTTATTAATAAATTATTGTAAACTTATCTAAAATATATTTAGTTTAATAAGGCTAAATTAAATTGCACTTGTTAAAAGAAGGTTAGGTAAGTTTTCTGGGGTTTTTTTTGTTACAAAATTAATATTTTTTACATTAACATAAATGAAAAAAATCATCTTTAAACGTATAAGAGAAAATTTTAGAAAGAACTTATTTTTAAATGAGTTCTTGCTAATTGACCAGTGTTACCTATTCGGCACGACAAAATTTATATAAAATAAAAACTTTCATCATCACTCACTCCATCACTGTCTTGCCAGAGGCGTGCTTACACTAGTTATAAAACCGCAACATTAACACCCCTCCTTCAGAGTGCCGGCACTGTACTTCCTATCTCCAGGAATCAAGTCCGGCCTGCCGGTTTCCCTGAATCCCTTCATAAATGTTACCTTACTCACACTCCAACAGCACGTCAAGTCCTAAAAAACATTTGTCTCCATCTGCTTCTATCTAACACGCTCACACACACTTGCTGGAAGTCCAAGCCCCTCGCTCACAAAACCTCCTTTACGCCTCCCTCCAACCTTACCTAGGCCGACCCCTACCCCGCCTTCCCTCCACTACAGATTTATACACTCTCGAAGTCATTCTATTTTGTTCCAACCTCTCTACATGTCCAAACCATCTCAATAACCCCTCCTCAGCCCTCTGGATAATAGTCATGGTAATCCCACACCTCATAATCTAGAAAATACGGATTCTCTGCCCTCAAACATGACATTTCCACTGCCTCCAGCCTTCTCCTTGTTGCAACATTCACAACCCATGCCTCACACTCATACAAGAGCGTTGGTATAACTATACTCTCATACATTCCATTCTTTGCGCTCATGGATAAAGTTCTCTGTCTCCTCAGACTCCTCAGTGCACCACTCACCTTTTTCCCCCTCGTTAATTCTATGATTCACTTCATCTTTCATAGATCCATCTGCTGACACATCCACTCCCAAATCTCTGAACACATTCACCTCCTCCATACTCTCTCCCTCCAGTCTGATATTCAATCTTCCGTTACCTATTTTGTTATAATCATCACCTTACTCTTTCCTATATTCACTTTTAATTTCCTTCTTTTACATACCCTACCAAACTCATCAACCAACCTCTGCAACTTCTCTTCAGAATCCCCCAAAAGCACAGTGTCATCAGCAAAGAGCAACTGTGACAACTCCCACTTTGTCTTAGATTCTTTATCTTTTAACCCCACACCTCTTGCCAAAACCCGCACATTCACTTCACTTACAACTCCATCTATAAAGATATTGAACAACCACGGTGACATCACACATCCCTGTCTAAGGCCTACTTTTGGGAAATAATCTCCCTCTCGCCTACATACTCTAACCTGAGCCTCACTATCCTCGTGAAAAATTTTCTCCGCTTTCAATAACCTACCTCCTATTCCATACATTTGTAACATCTGCCACATTGCCCCCCTATCCACCCAAATCCATAAATGCCACAAAAACCTCTTTACCCTTATCTAAATACTGTTCACCTATATGTTTTTCTTCAAACACTTGGACTACACACCCCCTACCCTTCCTGCACCAGCAGGTACACTGCTGGTGCAGTGTACCAGCCTGAATTCTTCGTGGCATGGATTCAACAAGGAGCTGGACACATTCCATAGAGATTCTGGTCCATGTTGACAATGACAGAATCATGCCGCAGTTGCTGCAGATTTATTGGCTACACATTCTTGCTGAGAATCTCCCGTTTTATCACATCTCAAAGGGTTATACCAGATTCTGTCCCTGCCGTCTGCATGTCGCTGTAGAAATCGCGATTCGTAAGACCAAGCGACGTTTTATCCAATTTTCAAGTGTACAGTTTTGGTGAGCCTGTGCCCACTGTAGCCTCAGTTTCCTGTTCTTAGCTGACAGGAGTGAAACCGGTGTTGTTTTCTGCTGCTGTAACCCATCCACTTCATCTTTCGACGTGTTGTGTATTCAGAGATACTCGTCTGCACACCACTGTTGTAACGCATGGTAATTTGAGTTAACGTCTCCTTCCTGTCTGCTAGAACCAGCCTGGCCATTCTCCTCTGACTTCTCTCATTATCCAAGCGTTTCCGCCCACAGAACAACTGCCATTCACTGGATGTTTCATGTTTTTTTCCACACCATTCTCTGTAAACTGTAGAGACTGTTGTGTGTGAAAATCCCAATGTTTCTCAGATACTCAGACCAGCCCATCTGGCACCAACAATCATTCAATAATCAGTCACTTAGATCACACGTCTTCCCAATTCTGATGTTTGGTTTGAACAACAACAACTGAGCTCTTGACCATGTCTGCATGCATTTAGGCACTGAGGTGCTGCCACCTGATTGGCTGATTAGATATTTGCATTAACGAGCAGTGTTCATATGTACCTATTAAAGTGGGCATTGAGTGTATATAAAATACTACTAATGTATACTACTACTAATAATAATAAAATAATAATAATAATAATAATAATAATAATAATAATAATAATAACAATAATAATAATAATAATAATAATAATAATAATAATAATAATAATACTAAAACCCATGGGTGAAAATCCACAGGTACTTAAACTTCATAATATAATCCACGGTTACAAAGGTGTGTCAAAGTTAGGAGGGTGCTATAATGGTGACCAATAGGGGTTCATCCAGCTTGAAACTCGATACACCGGCCCCATTTCAGCTTCATGCCTCAAGTAAACAGCTTACTTATGAGCGCATTTTCGTAAAGTGCTTCTGGTATTATTCAGGGGAGGCTGAACTTAGTGCCCAGACGCGGGGTATATATTGCATGGTGCAGGAAGCTGGAGCAGGGGACCATGGGGCCATGGACGCAAGGGAGAGGGGTGCATGGGGCCATGTAAGAACCGGCTGGGGAGCATGGGGCCATGGAAAAGGAAGCATGGTGTTATAAAAGCAGGGAAGGTGCATAGGGCAATGAAATGAGTAGAGGGAAGAGGGATGATTATAGGAAGAGAGGTGGGCAGGGGTAAAATGATGAAAGAGGAGAGGATGGGGAAGTGGAGGAGAGTAGAAATGCTTGAAGAGAGGAGTAGGAAGGTGGGGTAGAGGTTTATGTGAAGGTGGGGAAGAGAAGGGTGGAAAGATGTTGACAGATGGGTGAAGATATGGCAACATGAAGGTCGCGTATAAGAACACGTATAGGATGGAAGATTACATCTTTCAGCTCACAGCAATGACTCCCATAAACCGTTATAGCGTTATAACAAGAATGCAACTTCAGGAAACGAAGAAGATACAAACCAGTGGTAAATCAATCTTAAAGACTAGCAGACAAATGCTCTAACCACTAGACCTCCCAGGATTAATATGATTCATCCTACTAAATATGACTGTGTGCACTAAAGAGGTTATCACAGTTTCCACTTTGACAACAAATGTAATTTTCTATGGATGGATCTCACACCAAGACGAAAGCAATGAGATTTAGCTCAGGTGCCTTCAGAGATGCTGTCAACGATCTCAACGTTGTCATAAAGGTGTGAGACGCCTCCATAAAACCTGCCTTCGTAATCACAGCGAGGTAAATGTTAACCTCTCTAATGAATTGAAGTTTACCTAGTTGGATTAAACTTATTAAGGCTGCACGATCTAGTAGTTAGAGTATTGGCCTTCCGGTTTCAGGACAGACTGGACCATTTCCTGAGTTCTAACAGCAATTACAGAGACGAAGACAATGAATTTAATTCACAATGCAATATTCCCAACTGACTAACAAGTAACGAGAGTAAAGAGATCATGCAAGGGGAGGGGGTCAAGATATAGAGCTACTCTTGAAATAGAAGAGACAGCAACAGGCCACTCTAAATTGGGATAGATTTTAAATAAAAGAGTATTTTAAGCACGAGATAAACTAGATAGAGAACAGGTAATGGAATACTGATATTCAAAGGAGATACACAGGAAACAGTCCTTAAGATAAAAGTTGACCATTGAACTTCAACATGGGTTAGGAAAGAGAAAATAATTCAAGGTACTACTGCATGTTGCTCAGCTGCTGGAAGACCTTTGACTTCGTGGCCCCAAACTAGCATTTTGTTTCAAAAGCTATTAAATCAAAAGGGATTTCGGAATATTTGACTGCTGAGCCGACTGATTGAATATCGAACTGGCCGACACGCCGACTGACTGACCGACAGATTGATTTACTAACAGACAGATTGAGTAGTTGAGTGTTTGATAATCAAATTCTGATGAATAAACAAAATTTCTGTAGGATCTTCATTGTTTCTTTGTCTGATCACTCATTCTTCTTCACCATTTCCCCTTGTCTTACTCCTCTTCCTCCTACGCATATTCTACCAGTTCCTCTTCTCTAACTTCTCCCCTTAATCCTCTTCCTCCCTTTTCTCTTTAATCTCCTTCATCTCCTCCTCTCTTTCCTTTTTCCTTGACCTATTGCCGTATCCCTATTGCATCCCTGACGCTAATTGCACGCCGTATTAGTTTAATTAGAGCTGTCATCTGGAAATTCACCAATTACGCTGCCCCGGAGTGCGTATTACAGCCTGCGTCCCAAGAGAGAGAGGGGTGAGACCGGTACTAAGATTACTAACCAATTTTTTCGTTTCCAATAAAATATATAACTTAAAGGAAAAAAAGGCACAATATCGTGACTGGATCAATACACGAATAACCCGCACATGGCAGAAACAAACTTACGACAGCATTTCGGTCCGACATGGAGCATTGACTGGTTACAATTTGTGACGTCAGAGTATAATTCTTCGCTCTAAGGGTGATGGGAAACTGGGATGAGCTGGATGGGGAAGGGGCAGAGGCAAATATTTTTACGCAGTTTGAGGAGTAGATATGAATCCTTCAGAATTCGGGAGTGGGCCGGTCAATATATTTTCAGAGGACCGGACAGGAGCTAACGATTCTAACTGCAAATTCACACTTACTCACACAAACTCACACACATGATACATATTCATATAAACATATTCACAAACACACACAAGTATATATATATATATATATATATATATATATATATATATATATATATATATATATATATATATATATATATAACACACACACACACATGTACAAAGCAATCGCAGACAGGCGATTTTAACAACGCAAGACAAGCCACGGAGGTGGAGGGTGAAATCTTTAGCTCAAGTACTTTCACATTTCTCAATGCGTCATCAGGAGCTGTGCAGTGTTGCAAGGGCAGCAAAAGTTTTTCAGAGTACGGTCGCGCGGTGGCAGAACCATGGGGAGAGCTATCATTCTACTTCCCCCGTAGGGATATTTGCATAATATATATATGTGTATGTATGTACCCACACACACGCACACACACACACACGAGTATGCAGCACCAGTTTGGAACCCACACCTAGCCAAGCACGTAAAGAAGCTAGAGAAAGTGCAAAGGTTTGCAACAAGACTATGTCCTACGAAGAGAGGTTAAGAGAAATCGACCTAAAGACACTGGAGGACAGGAGATATAGGGAGTACATGATAACGACATGTAAAATACTGAGAGGAATTGACAAGGTGGACAGAGACAGAATGTTCCAGAGATTGGACACAGCAACAAGGGGACACATTTGGAAGTTGAAGACTCAGATGAATCACAGGGATGTTAGGGAGTATTTCTTCAGTCACAGAGTGGTCGGGAAGTGGAATAGTTTGGGAAGCGATGTAGTGGAGGCAGGTTCCATACATAGCTTTAAGAAGAGGTATGATAAAGCTCATGGCGCAGGGAGAGTGACCCAGTAGCGGCCAGTGAAGAGGCGGGGCCAGGAGCTATGAATCGACCCCTGCAACCACAACTAGGTGAGTACAACTAGGTGAGTACACACACACATACATTCACCAGTGAAGTAGAGCATCAATTATCTAAACTTGTTAACATCTGATCACTACGAGTTGCTGGGTCCTCCCAAGCGACTGTACCTGGAGTTTACCTGGAGAGGGTTTCGTGGGTCAACGCCCCCGCGGCTCGGTCTGAGACCAGGCCTCTTAACTTGTTCCCCAACCAAAAGCTTTACGTCATTCTTTAGAACCTGTAACACCAGGTTTATAGGGACAGCATCTCATGGTGGTTAATGGGTCATGGTGTTGTAATGAGTCATGGTGTGAATGGTCATGGTGTTGTGATGGGTCATGGAGCTGTGATGGGTCATGGGGGTTGTGATGGGTCATAGGATTTTGATGGGTCATTGTTGTGTGATAGGTCATGAGGGTTGTGATGGGTCATGGGATAGTAATGGGTTTTGAAAATAATGGCGTTAACATGACTCCTACAGGTTTAGACCTTCCTGAATATGGAAATAATAATAATAAAAATAATAATAATAATAATAATAATAATAATTTTATTATGATTACAATAATTAATAATAATTATAAAAATAATAAATATTATTAATGTTTTACAAGAGATTTACACGTTAACGTATCAATGACGCACAATTTAAGCATTTTACTCATAATTTACACGCAAACATGATTTACTAATGATTTATCCAATATTTACACATAATTTACACAAGAGTAACATAAGATATTATATATTTACTCATGATTTATATTTTTACACACGATTTGGTTGATTTTCACACACACACACATAAACACACACGTGTCCCTGTTTGCATATGATGTGAAGTTAATGAGGAGAATTAAATCGGATGAGGATCAGGCAGGACTACAAAGAGACCTGGACAGGCTACAAGCCTGGTCCAGCAACTGGTTCCTCGAATATAACCCCACCAAATGCAAAGTCATGAAGATCGGGGAAGGGCAAAGAAGACCACTGACAGAGTACAGGCTAGGTGGCCAAAGACTGCAAACCTCACTCAAGGAAAAGGATCTTGGGGTGAGTATAATATCGAGCACATCTCCTGAGACGCACATCAACTAGATAACTGCTGCAGCATATGGGCGCCTGGCAAACCTCAGAATAGCGTTCCGATACCTCAGTAAGGAATCGTTCAAGACTCTGTTCACCGTATACGTGAGGCCCATATTGGGGTATGTAGCACCAGTTGGGAACCCACACCTGGTCAAGCACGTCAAGAAATTACAGAAAGTGCTAAGGTTTGCAACAAGACTAGCTCCAGAGCTAAGGGGAATTCCCTCCGAAGAAAGGTTAAGGGAAATCGGCCTGACGACACTGGACGACAGGAGGGTTAGGGGAGACATGATAACGACATATCAAATATTGCAAGGAATTGACAAGGTGGACAGGGACAGGATGTTCCAGAGATGGGACACAGAAACAAGGGGTCACAATTGGAAGTTGAAGACTCAGATAAGTCAAAGGGATGTTAGGAAATATTTCTTCAGTCATAGAGTTGTTAGGAAGTGGAATAGTCTGGTAAGTGATGTAGTGGAGGCAGGAACCATACATAGCTTTAAGACGAGGTTTGATAAAGCTCATGGAGCAGGGAGAGAGAGGACCTGATAGCGATCAGTGAAGAGATGGGGCCAGGAGCTATGAATCGACCCCAGCAACAACAAATAGGTGAGAACATAATTTACATATTTGCTCAAGATTCATATATTTACATATTTTATGCACGATTTACACACGAAATACATATTTACACTTTCACTTGTTTATACAAGCTGTAAACGAGATTTATAAATTCTGACATATGATTTACACATTTACGCAATATTTAGTCATGATTTACCTCCGATTTGCTTGCGATTTACGTCCGATTTACTTACGATTTACGCCCGATTTACACAAGAAGTTCTCCGGCTGAACTCCA
This sequence comes from Cherax destructor, assembly GCA_009830355.1. Lineage (NCBI taxonomy): Eukaryota > Metazoa > Arthropoda > Malacostraca > Decapoda > Parastacidae > Cherax > Cherax destructor. The sequence goes on from WNWK01002400.1 coordinate 178,802, forward strand.
AGGTAGCAATTAAGTGTTTCAACTTTAAGCAATAAGATCAAATGGCACTTTTTTACACTTGTTTGGCAGGCGAGTGGAGAAAAGTGTCTTAACCACACACGAGGTGACAGGCCAGTGTGACACTTATGAGTGGAGGACGTAGAGGAGAATGTGAAGATCTCATGAGATGTACACACACGTGGGTTGTGTTGGTGGTCTGATTATTAATGTGGGACACTAAACACTGACAGGTATTTCGTGGGGAAAGTTTGGCTAGACTGTAAGGCTTTTAGGATGGCGTGTGGCGGTGTGTGGTGGTGCGTGGTGGTGTGTGGTGGTGTGGAAGATTGTGGTGGTGTGTTGTAGTGGTGTAGTGATGGTGAGTGGTAGTGGTGTGGGAGTGGTGTGGTGGTGGTGGTGAGGTATTGGTGTGTTGCGGTGTGTGATGGTGTGTAGTGGTCTGTGAAGTGTGGTTTGGTGTTGTGGTGTGTGAAGGTGTGGTGTGTGAAGGTGTGGTGTGTGAAGGTGTGGTGTGTGAAGGTGTGGTGTGTGAAGGTGTGGTGTGTGGTGAGTGGTGGTGTGGGGTAGTGTGGTGTGTGGTGGTGTGGTGTGTGGTAGTGTGTGGTGTTGTGGTGTGAGGTGGTGTGGTGTGGTGGTGTGATGAGTGGTGTGTTGTGGTGTGTTGTGGTGTGTGGTGTGGTGTGTGGTAGTGTGGTGTGGTGCTGTGGTGGTGTGGTGATTGGTGGTGTGGTGTGATGGTGTGGTGTGTGGTGTTATAGTGTGTGGTGGTGTGGTGTGTGGTAGTGTGGTGTGTTGTGGTGTGTGGTGGTGTGTGGTGTGTGGTGGTGTGGTGAGTGATGGTGTGGTGTGGTGTGGTGAGTGGTAGTGTGGTGTGTGGTAGTGTGATGTGTGGTGGTGTGGTGTGTGGTGGTGTGTGTGGTGGTGTGTGATGTGTGTGGTGGTGTGGTGTGTGGTAGTGTGGTGTGTGGTAGTGTGATGTGTGGTGGTGTGGTGTGTGGTAGTGTGATGTGTGGTGGTGTGTGTGTGGTGGTGTATTTTGTGGTGGTGTGGTGTGTGGTAGTGTGATGTGTGGTGGTGTGGTGTGTGGTAGTGTGATGTGTGGTGGTGTGGTGTGTGGTAGTGTGATGTGTGGTGGTGTGGTAGTGTGTTTGGTGGTGTGGTGTGTGGTGTGTGGTAGTGTGATGTGTGGTGGTGTGGTGTGTGGTGGTGGTGATGTGTGGTGGTGTGGTGTGTGGTGTTGTGGTGTGTGGTGGTGTGTGTGGTGGTGTGGTGTTTGGTGGTGTGTGGTGGTGTGTGGTGGTGTGTGATGGAGTGTGGTGTGTGGTGTGTGGTGGTGTGGTGTGTGGTGGTGGTAGTAATGGAAAGTGTGGTGGGGTAGTGGTGGTGGTGATGGTAGTGGTGGTAGTGGTGTTAGTAGTGGTGGTAGTGGTGTTGGTAGTGGTGGTGGTGGTGGTGGTAGTGGTAGTGGTGGTAGTAGTAGTGGTAGTGGTAGTGGTGGTGGTGGCGGTAGTGGTAGTGGTGGTGTGGATGTGATGGGTGAACATCAGCAAGGATGTGGGACTGATCACCTCATCTTCCACTTATTAACCTCTGCATTGTAGTGTCAAAGGCACTGATTAGCAAAACGTCTTCAGAATTAAAATACACACTGGCTACACTTGTACCAAATCCATTTCGAACACCACTGAGGAAGAGAGCAACAGAAAGCTACTTAGGTGACAGGGGCAAGTACAAGTACAAGTCGACATTATCAAATTAAAAACAAGTGAACGAAAGACAGGAACTTGAGAAAAAATAACATGAGAAAAACAGGAAGATCAAACAGAGCAATTAGCTAGAGTAAGAAAAATGAGGACTAAGATCAACTGTGACAAATTAAAACGAATGTAAGCGAAAACAAAAACTTGAAAGCAAAATGAGAAGAAAATTTCAGAGAAAACTGATTAAATGTAACAGACTGAAGATGACACACACACACACACGACAGACACGAGGCATTAAACTACAGACCTGTGTCACTGACGTGTATAGTATGCAAAGTCATGGAGAAGATCATCAGGAGGAGAGTGGTGGAGCACCTAGAAAGACATAAGCTTATAAACGACAACCAGCACGGTTTCAGGGAATTAAAATCCTGTGTCACAAACCTACTGCAGTTTTATGACAAGGTAACAGAAGTAAGACACGAGAGAGAGGGGTGGATAGACTGCATTTTCTTGGACTGCAAGAAGGCGTTCGACACAGTTCCTCACAAGAGATTAATGCAAAAGCTTGAGGATCAGGCACACGTAACAGGAAAGGCACTGCAATGGATCAGCGAATATCTGACAGGGAGGCAACAACGAGTCATGGTACGTGACGAGGTGTCAGAGTGGGCACCTGTGACGAGTGGGGTTCCACAAGGGTCAGTCCTAGGACCTATACTGTTTTTGGTATATGTGAATGACATAACGGAAGGGATAGACTCAGAAGTGTCCCTGTTTGCAGATGATGTGAAGTTAATGAGAAGAATTAAATCAGTCGAGGATCAGGCAGGACTATAAAGAGACCTGGACAGGCTACAAGCCTGGTCCAGTAACTGGCTCCTTGAATTTAACCCTGCCAAATATAAAGTCATGAAGATCGGGGAAGGGCAAAGAAGACCGCAGACAGAGTATAGTCTAGGTGGCCAAAGACTGCAAACCTCACTCAAGGAAAAAGATCTTGGGGTGAGTATAATACCGAGCACATCTCCTGAGGCACACAATCAGATAACTGCTGCAGCATACGGGGCGGCTGGCAAACCTAAGAATAGCGTTCCAATACCTCACTAAGGAATCATTCAAGACTCTGTACACCATTTACGTCAGGCCCATACTGGAGTATGCAGCACCAGTTTGGAACCCACACCTGGTCAAGCACGTCAAGAAATTAGAGAAAGTGCAAAGGTTTGCAACAAGACTAGTCCCAGAGCTAAGGGGATTGTCCTACGAAGAAAGGTTAAGGGAAATCGGCCTGACGACACTAGAGGACAGGAGGGTTAGGGGAGACATGATAACGACATATAAAATACTGCGAGGAACAGATAAGGTGGACAGAGACAAGATGTTCCAGAGAGGGGACACAGAAACAAGGGGTCACAATTGGAAGTTGAAGACTCCTATGAGTCAAAGGGATGTTAGGAAGTATTTCTTCAGTCATAGAGTTGTCAGGAAGTGGAATAGCCTAGAAAGGGACATAGTGGAGGCAGGAACCATACATAGTTTTAAGACGAGGTTTGATAAAGCTCATGGAGTAGGGAGAGAGAGGACCTAGTAGCAATCAGTGAAGAGGCGGGGCCAGGAGCTATGAATCGACCCCTGCAACCACAAATAGGTGAGTACAAATAGGTGAGTACACACACACACACACACAGAAGGACTCGACACTGCTTCTGAGACGGTCAAGATTCCCAGGCAGCGCTCTTATCCACTCAGCCACAAATGCCACATAAGCAGGGCAGCCTGGTTCACGAGCCATGTCTTCCCAGCCGGGACGTCAGTCTCAAGCATGCCCGGGCACGTCAGTGAGCCTCAAGCATGGATTCAAGCTTTTCCCTCCTGCATGTCTGACCTCTCAAGCATTTTCATATCAATCATCACCAGAAACAAGCGGTATGTACAGAAAGACCCTCAGCAGGACTCGATACTGGTTCTGAGACAGTCACAATTCTCAGGCACAACGTGACTGTGACGTAGTCTTGCCCTATATCCCTTTCCTGTTGATATTTTATTTTTAGAGTTCCTTGATAATGTGAGAAGTCACGAAAGCGCTTGGAATATATATATATATATATATATATATATATATATATATATATATATATATATATATATATATATATATATATATATATATATATATATATAAATCTTACAAAATGTAGCAAAGTTAAATATGTATATCTGTTAGAATTTCGTATACAGTTGTACTTATGTGTTTGGGTTACTCAGCTGTGTTCTGATCTTTGACATATACAGTGATTCTGAGGCGGAAAGGTCAAGCTTGCGAGGGTCAGAGGGTCAGAGGGTCAGAGGGTCAGCAGTGTGAGGGAATGTACTCCAGAGAATACATATGAATAGTTACTATCAAAAGAATGCAGTGAAAATTGCATACAGGATTATAGAAATAAAGATGAGGAGGAAGCAGGTGATGAAGAGTGATGAGGAAAGGTTGGAGAAGGAGGAGGAGGAGGAGGAAGAAGAAGAGGAAGAGGAGGCAGGCTCGTGATGCAAGGAGGTGTCATCCACTCACTTTCTCGCTCCTGGGGACCTAAACCACAGTTTTCTTCATCCTCTCGTTACCAACCTTACCCCCACCTTCCTTAAGGGTCACTGTCCCTTCGCCGCTGCCAAAAGTAATAACAGCCTTTACGCACGCTCACACATTTCGCCTTTTGTAAATATTCCTATAATATTTTCTGAGTCTCTGAGTGAAACATTGACAATTGAGGCTTCATGAGGTTTCCGCTCTATGAAACACCTTTCAAGATCTCGTGGGGTACGAGACATGGAGATAAATGCTATAAAATACCCACACGATGGTAATATATTTGTGACTTGATAAAGCCCTCTATATGGGCGAAATGTAGTCAATAAAGGATCGCATTACACGGTGTGTGTCTATTTTTCCATCGGTAAGGGACATGCGACATGTGCTTCATCGTCTATAATCGAAACTATGAAGCAGAATAATTATGGAAGCCCAGCGACTGATCACCTCAAAATTAGTTTTCAAGGCTAAGGGACTGATCGCTTAATATTTACCTCTCCACTGCTTCTGATGTCTCCAGTCATTAGTCGACCGAAGAATCCTTATGAGCAGGCGAAAGGTCTCACCAATACATACACCCAAGTGTCTTACTCATCTGCTTGAAGGTACTGTATACCTTATATATATATATATATATATATATATATATATATATATATATATATATATATATATATATATATATATATATATATATATATATATATATATACATACATATATGTAAAGAGAGAGAGAGTGGAACAAAGTAGAATGACTTGGAGAGCGTATAAATCTGTAGGGGAAGGAAGGCGGGGTAGGGGTCGTTCCCGAAAAGGTTGGAGGGAGGGTGTAAAGGAGGTTTTGTGGGTGAGGGGCTTGGACTTCCAGCAAGTATGCGTGAGCGTGTTAGGTAGGAGTCAATGGAGACGAATGGTTTTTGGGACCTGACGAGATGTTGGAGTGTAAGCAGGTTAATATTTTGTGAAGGGATTCAGGGAAACCGGTTAGCCGGACTTGAGTCCTGGAAATGGGAAGTACAATGTCTACACTTTAAAGGAGGGGTTTGGGATATGGGCGCCTCTGCAAAGACAGTGATTATGTATGAGTGATGGTGAAAGTGTTGAATGAAATGGTAACTAACTAACACACACAACCACACACACACACAACCCCACACACACACAACCACACACACACACAACCACACACACAACCACACACACAACCACACACAACCCCACACACACACATATACACAACCCCACACACATCCACACACACACACAACACACACACATACACACGGTTTCAGGGACGGGAAATCCTGTGTCACAGACCTACTGGAGTTCTATGACAGGGTGACAGCAATAAGACAAGAGAGAGAGGGGTGGGTAGATTGCATTTTCTTGGACTGCAAGGAGGCGTTTGACACAGTTTCACACAAGAGATTAGTGCAAAAGCTGGAGGACCAGGCAGGGATAACTGGCAAGGCACTCCAATGGATCAGGGAATAACTGCCAGGAAGACAGCAGCGAGTCTTGGTACGTGGCGAGGTGTCAGAGTGGGCGCCTGTGACGAGTGGGGTTCCACAGGGGTCAGTCCTAGGACCGGTGCTGTTTCTGGTATTTGTGAACGACATGACGGAAGGAATAGACTCCGAAGTGTCCCTGTTTGCAGATGATGTGAAATTGATGAGAAGAATTCAATCGGACGAGGACCAGGCAGAACTACAGAGGGATCTGGACAGGCTGCAAGCCTGGTCCAGCAACTGGCTCCTAGAGTTCAACCCCACCAAGTGCAAAGTCATGAAGATTGGAGAAGGGCAAAGAAGACCGCTGACGGAGTACAGTCTAGGGGGGCCAGAGACTACAAACCTAACTCAAGGAAAAAGATCTTGGGGTGAGTATAACACCAGGCACATCTCCTGAGGCGCACATTAACCAAATAACTGCTGCAGCATACGGACGCCTAGCAAACCTAAGAACGGCATTCCGACATCTTAATAAGGAATCGTTCAGGACTCTGTACACTGTGTACGTTAGGCCCATACTGGAGTATGCAGCACCAGTTTGGAACCCACACCTAGCCAAGCACGTAAAGAAAATAGAGAAAGTGCAAAGGTTTGCAACAAGACTTGTCCCGGAGCTAAGGGGTATGTGATACGAGGAGAGGTTAAGGGAAATCGACCTGACGACACTGGAGGACAGGAGAGATAGGGGGGACATGATAACGATATATAAAATATTGAGAGGAATTGACAAGGTGGACAGAATGTTCTAGAGATGGGACACACCAACAAGGGGACACAGTTGGAAGTTGAAGACTTGTATGAATCACAGGGATGTTAGGAAGTATTTCTTCAGTCATAGAGGGGTCAGGAAGTGGAATAATTTGGGAAGCGATGTAGTGGAGGCAGGATCCATACAAAGCTTTAAGAAGAGGTATGATAAAGCTCATGGCGCAGGGAGAGTTACCCAGTAGCGGCCAGGAGCTATGCAACCACAACTAGGTGAGCACACACACAGTAAGGTGGCCTCAACTTTTAAGCAACATGTAAACCTGGTGTTTGAGTCTTTAACTCTGCAGCTTTGAAAAATGCATGATTAATTCCGGCAACACTGTAGGGGAAAGTGAGAGGGGGAGGGGAGATGGAGAGGAGGGGCTGTGAGGGGTAAAAAGGTAGAGGGGAGGAGGGCATGGGAGGAAAGTGGAGAACGTGATGGGGGAAGTGAGAGGAATAAGAGAAGGTAGAAAGAGGAGATTGGAAATAAGGAGGAGAGGGGGGCAGCAGAAAGGAAAGAGGAGGGAGAGAAAGGGAAAGTGAGAGGGGGGAAAAGAAAGAGATAGAAAAAAACACGGTAATGTTTTCCACTTTTTATAGATCAACAAAATTGAGTTGGTCTCCAGGAGCGATATTATGGTGGGCACAGAGGCGGCTCCAGCAAATATGTATACAGAGACAGAGCTAGGCAGCTGGGAGAGCGGATCAAGCACATTGTTGCTGCTGCTGCAAGGAACACTGATGTATGGCTTCTGTGAGGGAAATACTTGCGACACTTGACAGTGCTTGCTGGAGGAGAGGAAAGGAAGTCAGTGCTTTGGCCGCAGGCACTGTACTTGACACCTCATGGCTAGGACAATGGCTGCAACGCCTGTTACAAAGAGGCCATGAGAAAGTGTCAATGTTCCTGGTGCTGGTGGTGCTTGTGGTGGTGCTGCTGCTGGTTCTTGGTGATGGTGGGGGTGATCTGGTGGAGGTGGTGTTACTAGCATTTGTTGTATTTTTGTTTTGTTTTGTATTTTGGTAGTGTTGTTAGTAATAGTGGCACTGCTGGCAATGGTGGTGATGTTAACGGTGTGAACGTCAGTAGTTATTGGAGTGGTGGTAATGGTGCCACATAGTGGCACATGGTGGCAACCCTAGCAGTGATGAGGCTGCGGTAATATTACCACGGCTATTAACTACAAGACGCTATTGTATCATATAGTATACAGGACCGACAAATTGACGAATAAGACATGTGTTGTACATGTGTCTTAACCGATAAGATGATGAATATTACACATGTGTCGCACACGTGTCTTATCCATCAGGCTACTGTGTCTCGTTCCATCACTGGCCGGATGTAACAAGCATCAAGCAGGTAGATGGAGCCAGCGTGGCAAGCCTTAATACATCACACAAAATTCTCACCACAACAATAACCCCCACAGACAGCCATCACATTAAACCAACGTCATCTCGTACCGCCTCTTGAAAGATGAAGCATCCCGAACGTGAAGCACAAGTCGAGACTTCAACACAGAGTGAGGCATCTGCCAGGGGAAAAAAAATGCGCATCTGCACTGCATATGAAAGAGGAAACTTTATGTTACGAACTAAAACTCGAAAACTGTAAAAAAAAATATATATATTTATATAAAAGAGGGTGTGTGGCCGTGGCTCTCAAATGAAGGCAACTGGTCTCGCCTCGGGTGAGGTAGTGCCTTATAAGTGTTTACCTAGGAAAAGTTTACTGCTTTATAACCCAGGCTATTTCTGAGGTCGCGGGAGTATCCAACATTTACAGAGATTCTCTTTCAAGCTTCTCTTTTATCTAGTTCTCTTCCTTTTTCCTCTCTTTATCTTTTCGCTCATTTTCAAAGTCTAATTGCGGTCTCCTGTAGTCTTTTTCACGGTTTTCCTTATTCAGTCGCCAAGTCTTTTCGTCTTTTTTTATTTCTCCATGACACCGTGGCAGAATAAAAGTAATGCATTAAAGATCCACATTAAATCAGAGCCTGAAATACGATCCGTATTAAATTAGAGCTTTAGGAGAACATAACGAACAGTTATGAGAAGAGTCCTCAAAATGAGTCGTGACACATATTAACACAAACGCTGATGCTGACCATTTGCTCTCCAGAATAGCACGAGAAACGACCACGAGTTGAAGGAACTCGTAAACCAAGAGAACGTTAATCGCTTAAGTACGTCGGAGGAGGGAAGATGAAACGAACGAAAGGAAGATCCGGGAGACACCACAGGCTGCGCTTATGTTATGTCTTCCCCTCTGATGTGTTAGTTATCGTAGTGAAATTAAATCCACTCCTTCGTGATTTTCTATATTTTTATTATATAATATCAAAGAAAATTATACCAAGTATATTCGCAAGTTGAAGGACTGAACACATTAAAATTTATTTCAGCGTCTCCTGGATTTATTCTCTGTATTTGGAAGTGGACGTGATTGTTGTGACACTTGAAGTAAATAGAGAGTGACCCCAACACGAGTAGGGATTCTGACGAACCGAGGTACAGGGATCCTCTGACATAAAGCCATTGGTTGATGAAACGTCTCCGCCAGTCCTGATCCATGTTACACATGTCTTATTCATCAACATGTTGGTATTATATGCAATTATTATAATGAGACTAAGTGGTAAAGACGATTAATGAATCACGAAGGGTGTTGTGGTTTCCTGGTTAGTGTGGCGCCTCTTAGTGATATCCTGCAAGGTGATGTAGCTTTCCAAGTGACAATGCAGGGAGCTGTTGATATCTTAAAGTCTTTTTTTGAGTCCAGAGGTGGAATGTGTGTCAATCTTGTGATATCATGTAGACTCTTGTTCCACCATGTAGATGCTGTACAGTGACCTCGAGATATCTTGCAGATTCTTGTTCCACCATGTAAATAGCTTGTGATGTCCCAAGGAAAATGGCACAGGTGGAATTTTAGACATCTTGCAGAGGCAGAGGAGGAGGAGCGTGGGTACCATCAACGCTCTGGAGTCAGAGGAGGACGATACACTGTTACCCTTAGGGACACTCGAGTACTACAAGAGAGAATGTCAGCGGATTGCGCCCCCCAAAATATCACGGCAATCCCGCAAAATGTGATTTATGCAACAGCTGGGCCTTCTTCACAGTCTCGTGACCACGTACAAAGTCAAATCGAGAAAATTTGGTTCTCTCGAGTTTTAGTCAGTATTGAGGTGGTCTTGCCTGAGTAAAACAACCGTACAGGCTCCTACACCTTTGTGTTTTTCTGTTTAACTGTGTTTATTTGACCAAGCAGATACCAGACAGATTTCAGATTTAGAACTTGTATATAGATAATAGCCAGAGATACGAGGAGGATAGTGGTCCTGTGGCCTCTGATATAAGACTGAGCACATGACTGAAACACATCATATACGATGGACTTCTAACCTCGGGAAAGGCTTGCTGAATTAGTAATAAAATATCTTAAGAGGTATTTCTGAAAGTCCAGTGACTTGGTAAGTGAAGGAGAGAGTTTCAAGTCTCGCCATAGAAATATTATTGACTTCCTGATCTCCATAAAATGGCGGTGCAGAAAGGAGAAGAGAGAGAGAGAGAGAGAGAGAGAGAGAGAGAGAGAGAGAGAGAGAGAGAGAGAGAGAGAGAGAGAGAGAGAGAGAGATTATTTGACCATCACTCAAGAGTGCTCAGGTGTGCCTCTGATTGCTGCCTTGGGCAACACCTGCACCCCTCACCCCCTTTCCTCTGCCCTCTAACCCTTCTCTTCTGCACCCCTCACCCCTCTCCTCTGACCTCCCCCATCCTTCTTCACTCAGATCCATCTCCCTCAATTCACAAATTGTCACATCGAACACGTGTTCATTCGTGTGTGTGTGTGTGTGAGTGAGAGAGAGAGAGAGAGAGAGAGAGAGAGAGGAGAGAGAGAGAGAGAGAGAGAGAAAGTTGAAGGACCTTGAGCCAGAGCCCCACTCGTGTTGTTTTGACAAAAAAGTACTATGAAAAACTAATAACCGAATCAGACCTTAATGCTTCATATTCTTCAGACGCTCTATGAGACCTACAGGTTTAATGCTTCCCAGTAATAATAATTACACTAATAATAATATTTAGTAATAATTTCATGAAACTAGGCACAAGTTGACTAGAGACGTGGCAGGTTAGACCCTCCATCACTCCAGAGCACCCAACAGACCAGAGACCAGGCAGGCTACACCCTCCATCACTCCAGAGCCCCCTACAGACCAGAGACCAGGCAGGTTAGACCCTCCATCACTCCAGAGCACCCTACAGACCAGAGACCAGGCAGGCTACACCCTCCATCACTCCAGAGCACCCTACAGACCAGAGACCAGGCAGGCTACACCCTCCATCACTCCAGAGCACCCTACAGACCAGAGACCAGGCAGGTTAGACCCTCCATCACTCCAGAGCACCCTACAGACCAGAGACCAGTTAGGCTACACCCTCCATCACTCCAGAGCACCCTACAGACCAGAGACCAGGCAGGTTAGACCCTCCATCACTCCAGAGCCCCCTACAGACCAGAGACCAGGCAGGTTAGACCCTCCATCACTCCAGAGCACCCTACAGACCAGAGACCAGGCAGGCTACACCCTCCATCACTCCAGAACCCCCTACAGACCAGAGACCAGGCAGGCTACACCCTCCATCACTCCAGAGCACCCTACAGACCAGAGACCAGGCAGGATAGACCCTCCATCACTCCAGAGCACCCTACAGACCAGAGACCAGGCAGGCTACACCTCCATCACTCCAGAGCCCCTACAGACCAGAGACTAGGCAGGCTACACCCTCCATCACTCCAGAGCACCCTACAGACCAGAGACCAGGCATGCTACACCCTCCATCACTCCAGAGCCCCCTACAGACCAGAGACCAGGCAGGCTACACTCTCCATCACTCCAGAGCACCTTACAGACCAGAGACCAGGCAGGCTACACCCTCCATCACTCCAGAGCCCCCTACAGACCAGAGACAAGGCAGGCTAGACCCTCCATCACTCCAGAGCCCCCTACAGACCAGAGACCAGGCAGGCTAGACCCTCCATCACTCCAGAGCACCCTACAGACCAGAGACCAGGCAGGCTAGACCCTCCATCACTCCAGAGCACCCTACATACCAGAGACCAGGCAGGCTACACCCTCCATCACTCCAGAGCACCTTACAGACCAGAGACCAGGCAGGCTAGACCCTCCATCACTCCAGAGCCCCTACAGACCAGAGACCAGGCAGGCTAGACCCTCCATCACTCCAGAGCACCCTACAGACCAGAGACCAGGCAGGCTAGACCCTCCATCACTCCAGAGCCCCCTACAGACCAGAGACAAGGCAGGCTAGACCCTCCATCACTCCAGAGCACCCTACAGACCAGAGACCAGGCAGGCTAGACCCTCCATCACTCCAGAGCACCCTACAGACCAGAGACCAGGCAGGCTACACCCTCCATCACTCCAGAGCACCCTACAGACCAGAGACCAGGCAGGCTACACCCTCCATCACTCCAGAGCACCCTACAGACCAGAGACCAGGCAGGCTATACCCTCCATCACTCCAGAGCCCCCTACAGACCAGAGACCAGGCAGGCTACACCCTCCATCACTCCAGAGCACCCTACAGACCAGAGACCAGGCAGGTTAGACCCTCCATCACTCCAGAGCACCTTACAGACCAGAGACCAGGCTGGCTACACCCTCCATCACTCCAGAGCACCCTACAGACCAGAGACCAGGCAGGTTAGACCCTCCATCACTCCAGAGCCCCTACAGACCAGAGACCAGGCAGGTTAGACCCTCCATCACTCCAGAGCCCCCTACAGACCAGAGACCAGGCAGGTTAGACCCTCCATCACTCAAGAGCCCCCTACAGACCAGAGACCAGGCAGGCTACACCCTCCATCACTCCAGAGCCCCCTACAGACCAGAGACCAGGCAGGCTAGACCCTCCATCACTCCAGAGCACCTTACAGATCAGAGACCAGGCAGGCTAGACCCTCCATCACTCCAGAGCACCTTACAGATCAGAGACCAGGCAGGCTAGACCCTCCATCACTCCAGAGCACCTTACAGACCAGAGACCAGGCAGGCTAGACCCTCCATCACTACAGCCAGAGAGAAATAATGTAATATGCAGGATCAAGCGGGTTTCACTGTTTTGTATACTTTATGTAACAAAGGATCCCACTTGGCTGGTGTGAGTGTGTATGTGTGCGTGTGTGTGTGTGTGTGTGTATGTGTGTGTGTACGTGTGTGTGTACGTGTGTGTGTGTACCTGTGTACTCACATAATTGTACTCACCTAATTGTGGTTGCAGGGGTCGAGACTCAGCTCCTGACCCCCGCCTCTTCGCTGTTCGCTACTGGGTCACTGCTCTCCCTGCTCCATGAGTTTTATCATACCTTGTCTTAAAACTATGTATTGTTTCCGCCTCCACTATATCGTTCGCTAGACTATTCCACTTCCTGACTACTCTATTGCTGAAGAAATGCTTCCTAACATCCCTTTGACTCATCTTCACTCATCTGAGTCTTCAGCTTCCAGTTGTGCCCTCTTGTTTCTGTGTTCCCTCTCTTGAACATCCTGTCACTATCCACCTTGTCGATTCCCCGCAGTATTTTGTATGTCGTTATCATGTCTCCTCTAACCCTTCTGTCCTCCAGTGTTGTTAGTCCTATTTTCTGTGTGTATGTACCTGTGTGTGTGTACGTGTGTGTACGTGTACTCGCCTATATTTGGGAGTAGGGGTTGAGTCACAGCTTTATATTATGCAGGGGGTCATTGCGTTTATAAGAGGCACCTATGATGACATCTGAGATGTGTATGTGTGTGTCACGTTATAAAACACACACACACACACACACACACACCAGCTGTTATCATACGTGCCTCCTGTTAACGCAGTGACCCCAGCATAATTAAAAAACTTCAGCATTTGGAATAATTTCCAAAAAAAGAACCTGAAAACCATCCCTTCCCCCCCAGCACACACAAATATTACATCATTACCATAAAGAATTATACAACATCTACATTACCATTAAACACAGATAAAAATATACAAGGCAGGTCATGAGTTATGTATTCAGAGTATTAATCTAATGGTCATGATATGATAAAGAATTGAGTTCATTATAGTCAGCAACAGTGGGTGTAAAGCATAGATATGAAAGAGAAATCACATGAATTATTCAGTACCATAATTATGAAGAGATGCCGGGCACAAATATGACCTAGCATAGTGCCAGAGTTAAATTTGATGTAAATGGCACCTGAGGGAAGGGGCCGGATGCTGGGAGTGAGAGAGGGTGGAGGGAATTGGTGGGAGAGGAAAGGGGATTGGCAGAAAGGGGGAGGGAGGAGAGATTGGATTAAAGGGGTGAAAGGGAGTCAGTTGGAGTGGATTGAAGAGGTAGTTGAAGGATAGTGAAGGGGAGGATAGATTATGGTAAATGGTAGAGAGTGAAGGGGGTTAGGCCGAGAGGTTATTGAAATGGGGTTAGGATGAGAATGTGAGGAGATAACGAGTATTAATAGTTATCTTAATCACACCTATTACTACTAATACTTTTACTTCAACTTTTACTACTAATACTTTTACTAATTCTCTTACTACCACTATTACACTACTACTACTGAACTACTACTACTACTTCTACTACTACAACTACTATAGCTACTATTATTATTACTACTACTACTACTACAACTACTACTGAATTACTACTACTGAATTACTACTACTTCTACTACTACAACTACTATAGCTACTACTATTATTATTACTACTACTACAACTACTACTGAATTACTACTACTACAACTACTACTGAACTACTTCTACTACAACTACTACTGAACTACTACTACTACTTGTAGTACTAGTAGTACTACTACTACTACTTCTAGTACTACAACTACTATAGCTAATACTATTACTACTACTACTATTTATACTACTACAACTACTGCTAATATTACTACTACTACTACAGCTATTACTACTATTAGTACTACAACTACTACTACTACTATTACTACTACTACAACTACTAAAATTACTACAACTACTACTAAAATTACTACTACTACTACAACTACTACTACTATTTCTACTACTATAACTGCTACTACTACTACAACTAATAATAATAATACCACCACTATTATTTCTATCTACAACGATTCTATTATGCATTTACGTCTCATTCTATACCTATATATACCCTCTGTGTACCTATGTTGTTGGTAACGGCTTGACAAAGCTCCTAGAGAGCGAAACGTTGCTAAAATAAAATATCACATTAGTTGTACATGTGTTCTTTTACCAAACATGAACGTTTTAGTTTCTGTATTTTGTGTTCTTTATTTTCCCGTTGTTCTATCATTTGTTCACTTGTAAGCACTTCAGTAACCCTCTTTCTTCTTCTGTACATTCTTCTACTTTATCCATAAATATATGACCTCCTGGCAGGCTTCCTCAGCGGAATATATTTCATACAGACCTTGTATGCGTTCTGTTCAGGCTTTTCCATACACTGGTGTGTGTTACGTGCTAAGAACTCTTTCCCAGGGAATGTCTGACAGTTTTTCACTTTTTTCAAAGTTATTTTCATTTGGTGTCCAGTCACTTTCATTTGGTGTCCAGTCACTTTCACTTGCTCCCCAGTCACTTTCATTTAGTCCCCAGTCACATTCATTTGGTCCCCAGTCACTTTCATTTAGTCCCCAGTCACTTTCATTTAGTCCCCAGTCACTTTCATTTGGTCCCCAGTCACTTTCATTTGGTCCCCAGTCACTTTCATTTGGTCGTCAAAGTTAAGTTTACTAATCACTGCCTCAAGCTCGGTGTTTCTTAGTGACTCGACACACCAGTTGAATGATTGTACGCTAACGAGGTTGAGTATAAAGTATATTGTATTTTAAATTGCTATGTCTCCAACGCAACACCACCAACACGACGTCAAGAAAACATGGCAGTAACAACAAAAACACCATCACAAAGGCACCAACAATACCTAAGCAACAACACCTACAAAACACTACCAACAACACACCAACTTAACACTACCAACAACACCAACACAACACTAACAACACCAACACCACCATCGAAACACTACTACCAGCATCAACAATGCAACACTAAAAACAACACAACAACAAAAACAATGACCAGTGCCTCAAAAAAAAAAAAAAAAAATCCTAATTATATGTCATAAAGCGACA
The DNA here is from genome assembly GCA_009830355.1 of Cherax destructor. NCBI lineage: Eukaryota > Metazoa > Arthropoda > Malacostraca > Decapoda > Parastacidae > Cherax > Cherax destructor. The sequence continues at coordinate 194,579 of WNWK01002400.1, forward strand.
AACACTAATGGTTACACTCATCAACAAAAAACAAACGCCATGCGCAACTATGTATAACAATACAAAAAAAATTAATCATTTATTTCAGGTGGTGAAAACATGAACCAAAAAATAAACACTTAAAACAAACTATGAACATCTCAAACAATATATAAACATTTGGAGAATATATAAATAAAAACATTTAGATTAATTATGAAAGTTGAGAGAGATATATAAACGTTTAGAATTGCTTGTAAATAGTAAGAAAATATAGAACAATATATAAACATTTCGAGGTAAACTCAACAAGCATAAAAAATAACGAGAGAGAGAGAGAGATTTATCAATTCATGGTTCCCTTTGTGTAGAAATATATTAAATCGTGTTTCGCTCTGTGTGCAGCTTCACCAAATCATCACCTCATAAAGGTCTCCCTTGAGCGAAACATGTCTCAATTAATTTATTTTTTATCCATTTTGTAACGTCATTATGTCTGTTATTCCAAAATTCACCATTTTTTAGCTGGGAAAACTGACCTTAAACATCAACAACAGATTCTTCAGAAGACTATGCATCACCATCTCTAATCTTGAGTGGATTTAACTAAAATTACTTTTAAATGTAAATAAAGGGTTCGATACGGCGTGAACCGTGAGTGGCCCTATAAAGGTACAACAAGAACATACGGTGTAAGCTGTCAGTTGCCCTTTATGCCATCAATAATAACTAACGCCAGTGGCAATTTAAGATAACACACCGGGTGTAAAAAGGTAATACTATATCCAACAACGCATACGTTATTAATATTGATTTACTCATCTGTTAATAATGATTTACTCATCTTATTTACATGATTTCACTAACGCCCACTCACACATTACTGAGGTAATTTAGCCAGCGCCACGGCGTCCGCCACTAACGTAATGTAACCATCATCACACCCGTTAACAAAGTAATTTCCGCAAATATCACAACCGTTACTAAGGCAATTTCAAGAAACAACTGCAACTGTTGTTTAAGTAATTTAACCAACAGCGCACCCTGGTGTTAAAGGTAAATTACCCAACGACACAGTTGTTCATGGAGTAATTTAAATAATACCAGCAGAGTTTAAGAGGGAATTTACCCTAAAATGAGGCAGCTGGAAACTGAAGACGCCTGTATCTCACACCACACACGTACCTGAAACAGACATGAAGAAAACTTTTAATTAGGTCCAAAGAAATTCAACACGTGAAACTTGGGCAAAAAACAGAGAGAGAGAGAGAGAGAGAGAGAGAGAGAGAGAGAGAGAGAGAGAGAGAGAGAGAGAGAGAGAGAGAGAGAGAGAGAGAATGAATGAATGATTTCACTGAGTTTAGGTAGATAACAGCTCATAGGTTGTAAATAAAGGTGGGATCTTCAAGCCTAACTCTGTAAATATTCTTGCTTGTGTGTGTGTGAAAGAGAGATAGAGAGAGAGGGAGAGAGAGAGAAAAATCGAAAGACAGACAGACAGACAGACAGACAGACACACACACACACACACACACACACACACACCTACACACACACACACACACCTACACACACACACACACACACACACACACACACGCAAGAAAACATATAAAGAAGTCCCTCACTAGTAGGTCTGGAGCCGTGTCAACAATTTCAACTCGTTGGGAGACTAAACAAGGTAAGTGGATTAGACAGGCAGAGCTGATAATAGCATTAGCAGACCAGTGGCGAGATGTCAGCCAAAAAAAAAAAAAACTTTGAAAACATTGAGTAAAACATACAGGTTCGCAGTTGTGATAATGACACTGTTGTGATCCTTGAAAGTGAGATCTGACATTATCACTCCTAAGATCCTCACATTAGTCTGTCCTTCTGTTGAGTGATTTGAGTTTGTCTTGCGCTCCGTTCCACTTATTTCTTGATATTCCCGGCGGTATAATAACTTAGATGATACCTCAAGTTATGTTATTAATGAAGCACGGATCGGCGTATTTCAAGCCAGTGTTATAACTTTGCTAGTAACAGATGAAACACACCCTTAAATAAGGAAAAAAAAAGTCGTAGGTTAGAGGCTGTTGGTAATAAGGGCTCTTCCCAAGGGCTCAAAGCAATAAAGTACTAATAAGGTCTGGGTTTAAGGGCAGAAATAAAGGATGACGGTACACACTGTGCATATACACCTTGATGTATCCCTTTTAACCCCCTCTTCATGGCCTAATTCCTAAGTAATTTCTGTTTGTATATGTTCTTGAGATACAGTCTGCAGGATGGATATAGAATGCACATTAGTGGCAAAACAAAATTTCGTAAAAAATCTACTGAAACATCCCTTAAAACACCTTCTGTAACTCTCCTTAAAACACCTTCTGTAACTCTCCTTAAAACGCCCTCTAAAGAATTCGTTAGAACACCTCCAAACATTTCATAAACATGGCAGCAAAACACTCGCACCCCCTTCCCCTATAAAACGCTCTTAGAAGACTCCTGAATCATTCTTTAAAATCATTCTTAGAACATCCTCAAAAGTATTAAGAATAAGCATTTTGAAGTTTCCTTTTAAAATACCACTAAATCACCTTTTAAAACGCATTCCTTAAAACGTCCCTCTTAAAACACTCAAAAAAGCACCCTTTAAAACAGATGTCATTTAATTATACTTCTACGCTCACCCAACCCCCCTCCAACACACACACACACACACACACACACACACACACACACACACACATACACAACAATGAAAAAAGCAGTAGTAAGTAGATGCAGTTTTGGGCTCAAGTGACGGGCTGGGGAAACTGGATACAGCAAGAAAGTAGGGGAAAAGGGAAAGCCAATTTCAAGCGAATAGGCAACATAGGATTACAAAGGATTACAGTGGATTAGAGAGGATTCGCCCACACACTCACACACATACATCGACAGACCGTGTGCTCTTTGTTGGCTTATTGGCCAATGTTTAAGACGTTCTGAAAGATGACTCTTGAGTGTGCTGTAAAGAACAAAACGGCACAATACTGGAACAATGTGCGGGATGTATGTGTATAGATTATCTTTTTAATACAATGAAAACAAAACAAACGTTTGCGTCGCTGATTTTAGACAAAAATCGTATTCTTTTACGATTTAATTTGTCTACACCTGCTGCCTCTGTTCATCTACCAGTAAGAAGGTACCTGGAGGTCAATAGGTACCTGGTTATATATTATGTAAAAGAACACATGTGCAACTAATGAGACATTTTATTGTACCTCCCAGCATACATAAGGGGGATTACCAATAAGCCCCTGGCTGTCTTCAAGCAGGCACTGGACAGGCACCTAAAGTCGGTACCTGACCAGCCAGGCTGTGGTTCGTACGTTGGACTGCGTGCGGCCAGCAGTAACAGCCTGGTTGATCAGGCCTGGGCACAGACCGGGCCGCAGGGGCGTTGACCCCTGGAACTCTCTCCAGGTAAACTCCAGGTAACGTTTTGTTCTCCAGGAGCTCTGTCAAGCCGTTAACGGTAACTGCGTAGCAAAACCCCTAGTGAGCGAAACGTATTCTTTTAACCTAACATATTGTGCCAGTAAATAGGGACCTGGTGATATGACCAGGTCCCTGGTTACTGTCAGCGGATTGCTATTTAATTAAATTCCGTGTGGGGGAAACACGTGTCCTGAAGGGTGCAGGAGTGCAGTAACAGCAGTACTAAGACCAGTGTTAGATGCCTTGCTATACCATCCAGTGGTTAGTAAGTGGGTCGCTGCCCACGGCTATATCAACACCTTGTTTATATGGCACTATTTTTACCACCAGTCATTATCGCCAACGGCAACAATATGCTACTACGACCTCCGGTGCTCCGGACCTACCAAGCCTCTCCACCATCACCCCCAACCACTTCCACCACTATCTTCACTGTTAAATCCATTACTACCAATGATATCACCGCAATCGTATCTGCCAACAGTCACAGTACTACCACCACTCACCACCACTACCAGCCTCACCATGACCACCACTACTACCACCACCACCCCATCCCCAACAGTCACCACCATCACTGACACCAAGAACATCGGAGTCCAACTTCCAGCTAAAAGCATTCTCACTAACATCATCACTGTACTTCCCCCCTCCCTCTCCTCCTTCCCCCTCCGCCCTCCCCTTATTCCCCTCTCACTCCCAGGTCTTCCCCTCCCCCACAAACACAAAACCCCACCCTGGACGGCCGCCATGATCAACCAAGACACCACTCTCACTAAAATCTGGTTCAAAGTTTGGCCGTAAGAAGCGAGCCTAAGATCACAATACACTTATCTCCCGGCACCCGCTTGGCGTCAGTGCTCTGACCCTAGCGCGCGCTCACACACACGCACGCACACGCACACACACACACACACACACACACACACATACACACACACACACACACACAAGATCCATACATAGGTTCAAGAATTAATATGATGGGGTTCACGAAATTAGGAGAGAGTGAACCCTACCACTAACAACCATCAGAGAGGAGGGGCCCAGGAGCAGAGTTTCGACCAATGCATCCACAAATAGGTGAATACACATACAGGCCTTGATGGGAGGTATCGGAATAGACAGAGGAGGAAAACGAGTACACAAGGGCACTGTTGGAAGCTAAAGATACCTGGATTAGTAACGGAGACAGGCTCCTTACATATGCTTCCACGTTATGTCTCCACTCACCCCTTCCAACAATGCGTCTCCCCTCCCTCTTTTCCCAACACAATGTCTCCCATTCCCCCTCCCCACATCACACACTTTCTGATAAGTATGGCAGCAGCAACGTTAGTATAGTCTCTATCTCTCAACTTTTCCAGAGGAGGGGGAGACAGGGAGGGGAAGTGAGGGTGAGGGAGACTAGAGTGAGGGAAAGGAGGCATTAGATAAAAAAAAAGAGAGGGGAAGAGGGAAGTGGGGAGAAAAAGAGGGATAGAGAAAGAGAGAATAGGAGAGGAAAAGAATGGAGAGAGAAAGAGAAGAAGCAGTGGAAGATGATAACCAGAGGGCTACCAGGTTTGATCAAAGGAAGGGGAGAGCAGCCGCAATAGCATGGATCAAGAGCCTCTCTTTAACATTAATGAACCTTCCCCCTCTCCTCCCTCCCCTAGATGTAATTACAGGCAGGAGGAGGAGGAGAAAGGGTAGACAAACGAAAGGGGTTGGAGGAGAGGGGGATGAGCTTCCGGAAAGGGAACTGAGGGGAAGGAAAGAGAAAAGACAATAAAGCAAAACGAAAGAGTAAATGTACGTGGTAGTACACGGGAAAGACAGACAGCAGAGGACTATCTACTGACGCTGATCAGAACCATCTATTTCTATCAAGATTAAGGACTATAGTGCATTATCTATTCGTTTGAATAAAGATTAGTAAAGCAGAATGCTCTCTCCCCACCCTCCACTCCCTCCGGCCAATCCCGGCTTGAAAAAACAGGAAAAAAGTGACATTCCATATCATACTGAAAAATTGCATAGATTTTACAGGGGAGATGGAAGGGGATGGAAGACGTGAGCCACAACTACCTCTATTAAATTAGTTGTTTCTGTCTTAGCACTCGTGCTACCGCCCCTCACAGAGCTGTGAGTACCAGTGGTTCTACTACTGGTACACAGTGGTTCTTTATTGGTTCATCTAATACAACCCTCTAAATCTTCCACTACTACTACTGTTATTGGCTCATTTGCCTCACTGTCAACTGATCTTCCTGGTACAGCTGCTTCATAAACGTCAGGAATCCGCTGACTTCAGACTGCTACATCTGCTGTGTGTATATGACGGCCCATGCGGATTTTATTGTGGGTTGAGTTACAGTTTAATGAATATTGAGTGAGGTACCGAGTGTCCAAGGCAACATCTCGCTCCTGTTCTCCCTCACCTGTACCTTGCTGGTCACTGTTACTTATTAGGCCCTGAAGACTCTGACAACCCCCTCCCACTAGGGCAAGGTAGATTAATGGAATCCTAAATGTGTAAAGTTGTTGCCCAGCTGATTCTTGAACGAGTGCATTGCTTTCCCGCTTACAGCTTTAGCGGGTACCTCATTCTGTTCTGCTTGCAAATAAAAAGCTTGGAATACGTTCGTGTTGCATCTTCTGCCTCGCAGTTTCGTTCCATTGTTTCTAGTCATCAACTCATTCAGCACATCAAATAATTTTTCGTGTCTGTGTGTTGAAGACACTCAGTACCTTAGAGTTTAAGATCTCCTCGTAGTCTCCATCTCACAAGAGAGAAAAAAACTGAATACTTTGAATCATTCTTCTTAAGGTTAGTTTCTGATTGATGGTACTATCTTGGTAGCCTGTGTACCCTCTCTAATATATCTTGGTATTTTTAGTAATTTTGGGACCAAAACTTGACGTCATATTCAGGATGCGTCTAGCATGAGAAAGACAGAGGGTGAGGAAGGGGTAAGGATGGTGTAGAGAAATAGGGAAGAAAGTAAAATATGGAGAATGACAAGGGAGAGAAATGAGGACAAGGGATAAGGAAATGAGAGGAAGGGGTGATTATGGGTAAGGGTAGGTGAGAAAGGAGAATAAAAAGGAGTGGAAGAGGGGAGGGTAAGTGGAAGGGTGACTAGGGAGGATGAGGTATTAGGATGAGGGGAGGGTGAGGGGGTGAATGGATGAGGGGAGGGTGAGGGAGTGAATGTATGAGGGGAGGGTGAGGGGTGAGTAGATGAGGGGAGGATGAGGGAGTGAGTGCATGAAGGAGGGTGAGGGGTGAAGAGGGGAGACTAAGGAGGTGGGCGAGTGTATGAAAGCGGTGGGACACAGCTCTTATCACCCAGGATAAGTTTGGACTGGTATTTTTCTTGTGTTGACTTTATCCACCTCGAGAAATATTGCTCAAGTTAGTTATTTATCACCATAAATATATGATTCTTCCCTCCTGCTCCTCCCTCCTTTATTCATTTACTCTATACACATACAATTTATTCATTTATTCACACAAACAATTCACGTTCTGAAATATATATTCACTTAGAAATAACGATAGATTATAGTAGTTTGAGCTATTGCTTGAGAAAGCTTCTTTTAATTGGCTTCAAACCTTCAAGAAGCAACTCAGCATTGGTCCTGTAGTACGCAGGAGCCAATTTACAATTTACAGGTTGCTAAACAGCCTGACTTTATGGTGGAATAACAGCCCTCAGCTTGAATAAACAAAACGTGCAAAACAAAACATGCAAAATAAAACGTGCAAAAACTCTTCCACCAGCAATGAAGCCAGACCACAGCATGAGGATTTCTGACATATTTACATATCAGGGTCATTTTCACACCATTAAGATAAAAATATCGATTAATCAACCTTTTTTTTATGGAAATTTCGAGGAAAGTTATACGCAACGTAAACAAGATAATTCACACAGCGATGACAAACGACTCGTTGATGATGATCTCTCCTAAACCTGACATGAAAGAGAATATATATATATATATATATATATATATATATATATATATATATATATATATATATATATATATATATATATATATATTAGGTAGTAGGTTGGTAAACAGCAACCGCCCAGGGAGGTACTACCGTCCTGCCAAGTGAGTGTAAAACGAAAGCCTGTAATTGTTTTACATGATGGTAGGATTGCTGGTGTCTTTTTTCTGTCTCATAAACATGCAAGATTTCAGGTACATCTTGCTACTTCTACTTACACTTAGGTCACACTACACATTTATGTACAAGCATATATATACACACCCCTCTGGGTTTTCTTCTATTTTCTTACTAGTTCTTGTTTTTATTTCCTCTTATCTCCATGGGGAAGTGGAACAGAATTCTTCCTCCGTAAGCTATGCGTGTCGTAAGAGGCGCCTAAAATGCCTGGAGCAAGGGGCTAGTAACCCCTTCTCCTGAATAAATTACTAAATGTAAAAGGAGAAACTTTCGTTTTTCCTTTTGGGCCACCCTGCCTCGGTGGGAAACGGCTGACGTGTTGAAAGAAAGATATATATATATATATATATATATAATGTAACAGATGCCTGAAATGGAAAACTTTTGGATACTGCCAAGGGAAAAAAACAATAATATCAGACAGGACAGCATCGTGGATTTTAAAGGGATTTGCAGAAGAATTATACTAACCACTCTGGATTTTTTTTACGATTTCATTACAAAAAAATAAATTGGCAGACAGATGGAAGATGGCAAACATTGTGTCACTACTGAAGTACTATAGGCCAATTTTGCTGATAGGTGTTATTGAAATAATATTGGATAAAGGAAAAAGAGGAATGTGGATAAAATACTTAAGAGAGCATAGACTTAATAGCTGGTAAACAGTTTGGTTTCCAGTTTGCAAATTCATGTATATCAACTCAATTAAGCGATTACGAGTATCACGGAAATTGTTCAAGGAGTAATAATGATAATAATAGTATTAATAAAAATAATAATGGAAGGGCTGATCGCATTTTTCTTGACTTCAAGAGAGTTTTCAATAACGTTCCCAAGAAAGACTAATATAGAAGCTGTAAAATGTAAGAGAAATAAGAAAGAAGCTGCAACAATAAAACTTTCTGTTGAGGAAAATACAAAAAGTTACAAGAAGAAAGGTGTTCTCGTGAGGCGATGTAACAAGTAGGTAGGTACAATGTTTGCCAGGAAACAGGACAAGTGTTTCCTGACGAGGGTGTTTGTCATATGACAACCCACAGCTGGAGCTTTTGGTCATCTAACCGAGGACTTCCGCTAGTTTACCGGTCCACCTCTTTATAAATTATGGCTATGATTATAACCGATATATTTATCTATATAACAAGTGGGGTGCCACAAGTATTTGTTCTGACTCCAATAATGTTTTTAATTTATTTAAATAACTTACAATAAGAAATAGAAAACTACATGAATATGTTTGGAGATATGAAATTCTTTTGCGAAATTAGTCATAGATAAATGAGGGAATTTAATGAAAATAAATTCGACGTAATGGAAATAGGAGAAAACGAAATCGGGTCACAAGAGTAACAAAATACTGAGTATATCAGACACAAAGAGGAAACTAAGAGTCATTGTTAACAAGAAGACTTGTCACTGGATGATCACGTGGATGAAATTGTGAGTAACTCATGTGTTCCTCCGGTCACCTATAACATGGATTTCAAACACATGGGTAAAGATACATTATAAAAGTGTGGATAAGTTTGTGAAGGTTGAAAGAAAAGCTACAAAATGACTACCAGAGCTAAAACACAAGAATAATGATGTAAGTGGAACACTAAACACACACATACATACACACAAACACACATACACACACACACACGCACACACACATACACACACACACACACACACAAATACACACTAACTCTCTCACACACATACACGAGCACACACCTGACTGATACCCGTGTCACTGTATATCATAAATCCAATACAACCGTACGAACATTCTAACCGGAGCAAACAAACACAATGATGTATTTTTTGTGTAGGTAGTGGTAGATGGATGGGAGAGGGAGGGGGAAGGAGAGGAAGGGGTGGAAAGGGGGAACGAAATAAGGATAGTGAAGAGAGGGAAGGGGTAGATGAAGGGAAATGGGTGGCGGTAGGGAAATGTACCTCCACAACGTTCACTACCTCCACAACCCCCACAATCACAACCACTACCACCATTACAACCACCACAATCACAACCACTACCTCCATTACAACCACCACAATCACAACCATTACCACCACCACAATCACAACCAATACAACCATTACAACCACCAGCACCACAACATGAGCTACCACCCCATAACCTATTAATAATATTCCACCTCACGCATTCAGCGGCACGAAATGCGTAGTATTATGCGTAGAGAGTATATAAAATTCTGACAATGACTTGCGACCTTCCTGCGTACACAAAAGTTCCTATTAATAATACAAGGGCCACCAGAATGGCTCATGGGGTGGCCACGGTGGCCTGGGCCACCCTTGTCAAGTATTACTTTAAGTGTCACAGTCATATTCATATATGTATATATATATATATATATATATATATATATATATATATATATATATATATATATATATGTGTGTGTGTGTGTGTGTGTGTGTGTGTGTGTGTGTGTGTGTGTGTGTGTGTGTGTGTGTGTGTGTGTGTGTGTGTGTGTCTGTGAATATTCAAAATTGGTCAATTAGCAAAACTCATTTAAAATTAAGTCCTTTCTAAACTTTTCTCTTATTCGTTTAAAGATATATTTTTTCATTTATGTAAATAATGTAAAAAATAGACTAATTTTTTACAATCAATAAAGAACCTTAGAAAACTTAAATCATAATATTTGTTAGGTTCAGAATTATTTTGCGAAATTATTGCATACACAAATTTTCGCTTTCCTTATTCGGCAACAAGAGCGTTGTTAAGCCAAAATCGCAAGTTTTAAATATTCGATACACTCACAAAC
>WNWK01002400.1:207500-211639 GCA_009830355.1 Cherax destructor
GAGTGGTGTTGAACACATGAGCGGGAGCAACTTCGTGCAAGAGTAGTGTTGAACACATGAGCGGGAGCAACTTCGTGCAAGAGTAGTGTTGAACACATGAGCGGGAGCAACTTCGTACAAGAGTAGTGTTGAACACATAAGCGGGAGCAACTTCGTACAAGAGTAGTGTTGAACACATGAGCGGGAGCAACTTCGTACAAGAGTAGTGTTGAACACATAAGCGGGAGCAACTTCGTGCAAGAGTAGTGTTGAACACATGAGCGGAGCAAATTTAGTGGAAAAAAAAAACAAGTTGGGTGAACCGCGTTGCTTCATGAAAGAGAGGAGTGGGAGCCAAGTAGAACACACTAGGAAGAGTGAAGAGAGTTGGAGAAGCTTGATAACAAGACTTATAGTATAAAAACAAATCAATATTAACAAAATGATGGACTCAGTGTCCTTGCAATATATCACATGACCTCTTCAGTAGTTGAATTTGACTGGTGAAAATTATTTACCAAAATAAAGTCTCAAAAAGAAAGCGGCTAATATTGGGCTGTGGGGAATTCTCACTGGAATCCCCCAAGTGTTCTTATGAACATAAGATATATTGTTAACTAAAAAGGATGTTGTCCATAACACATCGTCTTTCTAATTCAATAAATTCAGGTTCGGCAAGACCCTCTTGAGAAAGTTTATAGTTTCTTCGACAGGAACTTTTGTAAAGAGTGCGTTAACATCAAAACTGTCAGAAGGTGGGGTAAGGAGTATTAGTTTGGAAAGTCTGGGAGGGGAGGGGGAAAAAAGAGGGACTTAATAATGGTTCTGGACTGACCGAAACATTGTCGAACTTCGTGAGAAGGAAAAGACACGTTTCACAATAATCTTTTATCTGGACAATGTTTCGCACTGTGCACAGCTGGTCCTGCAAGGTAATGTCTTAGATAAGATTCATCAAGAAACAGGACAAGTGTTTCAAGTGTTTCCAGGATGATTTGAATCGACTGATGCAGTGGTCGTAGAAGTGGCAGATGCAGTTTAATATAGACAAATGCAAAGTTCTAAATGTTGGGCAAGAAAATAACCATGTCACATATAAACTGAATAATGTAGATCTTAATACTTGTGATTGCGAAAAGGATTTAGGAGTTCTGGTTAGCAGTAATCTGTAACCAAGACAACAGTGCATAAGTGTTCGCAACAAAGCTAACAGAATCCTTGGCTTCATATCAAGAAGTATAAATAATAGAAGTCCTCAGGTTGTTCTTCAACTCTATATATCTTTGGTTAGGCCTCATTTAGATTATGCTGCACAGTTCTGGTCACCTTATTACAGAATGGATATAAATGCACTGGTAAACGTACAGAGGAGGATGACAAAATTGAGAAATCTTCCCTATGAGGATAGACTGAGGGGCCCTGAATCTGCACTCTCTAGAAAGGCGTAGAATTAGGGGGGGATATGATTGAGGTGTATAAATGGAAAACAGGAATAAATAAAGTGGATGTAAATAGCGTGCTGAAAATATCCAGCCAAGACAGGACTCGCAGCAATGGTTTCAAGTTGGAAAAGTTCAGATTCAGGAAGGATATAGGAAAGCACTGGTTTGGTAATAGAGTTGTGGATGAGTGGAACTAACTCTCGAGTACCGTCATAGAAGCTAAGACCTTGTGTAGTTTTAAAAATAGGTTAGATAAATACATGAGTGGGTGTGGGTGGGTGTGAGTTGGACCTGACTATCTTGTGCTACTAGATCAGATGCCGTACTAATTCCCTAAGTGGAAATGACCTTACTACCTGGAGTTTAACTGGAGAGGGTTAACTCCAGGTGGTCGGGTCTAAGCCGGGGGGTGATGGATCTGCCTCGCATGGGTCAGTAGGCCTGCTGCAGTGTTCCTTTTTTCTTATGTTCTTAAGTCATATTATGACCCGCCACTTGGGCCATTCTGTCATATGATAGACGTCTTTCACTGACTTCCCAGTCTATCCATTTGAAAAATTAGTAATCATTTGATGTTTCTATACGTGTCAGTATGCCGTTTAGACCCGTCTAAACGGGGGTACAAGTATGGGAGAAAATAAGCAGAAAACGATTATTATAGCGGGAGATGTTTGTTTAATTCATGTTAATCGCTAAACCCATGTGGGTCATTCAGACGTGGTGGAGGCTCGATCCTCCGTCTGTTGCGTGCTAGGAGCTTCCTATTTGTGCTCACTTATACTTATAAGCGGGAGAGGAAAAGAGTGCTGTTTAATGTGTAGGTAAGGAGGTGTTGGCTTGGTTTGTATGTGGGTGGTTGGGTGGGAGGGTGAGTAAAAGTGGGTGGTTGGGTGGGTGGGTGGCTGAGCTTGTTTGTGGCTGGTTCCATTGATCTCCACTGCGGGTGGGCGCCATTAAGCAGCGTGCTGGACACATATATCACTTTCATGAAGTATAAACAGCCTTTATAGAGCCGCAAAACGACATACATCACAACTGTCGAAATGGACCCCCTTCCATACCCCAACTTCCAGAGGCTAACCACCACCATCACCACCACCACCACCACCACTCCCACCACCTCCACCACCACCACCTCCACCATCACCACTCCCATCACCTCTCCCACCACCACCACCACCACCTCTCCCACCACCACCACCACCACCACCATCACCATTGCCACCATCACTAAGAACATAAGAACATAAAGGAGGAACACTGCAGCAGGCCTGTTGGCCCATCCTAGGCAGGTCCTTCACAATCCGTCCCACTAACAGAATATTTGCTCAACCCAATTTTCAATGCTACCCAAAATAAGCTTTGACAATTCTACCCACTCATGCGAGTCCCACTCAAATCCAACCCTCTCACTCATGAATTTATCCAACCTAAATTTGAAACTACCCAAGGTCCTAGCTTCAATAACCCTACTAGGCAGACTGTTCCACTCATCAACTACCTATTTCCAAACCAATACTTTCCTATATCCTTTCTAAATCTAAACTTATCTAACTTGAATCCATTATTGCGGGTTCTCTCTGAGAGATATCCTCAAGACCTTATTTATATCCCCTTTGTTAATACCCATTTTCCACTTGTATACCTCGATCATGTCTCCTCATTCTACGTCTTACAAGTGAATGTAATTTTAGGGTCTTCAATCTTTCTTCGTAAGGAAGATTTCTAATGCTATGTATTAATTTAGTCATTCTACGCTGAATGTTTTCTAACGAATTTATGTCCATTCTGTAATATGGAGACCAGAACTGAGCTGCGTAATCTAGGTGAGGCCTTACTAATGATGTATAAAGCTGTAATATAACCTCTGGACTTCTGTTGCTAACACTTCTTGATATAAATCCCAGTAATCTATTTGCCTTATTACGTACGCTTAGGCATTGCTGTCTTGGTTTAAGGTTGCTGCTTACCATCACCCCCAAGTCCTTCTTGCAATCTGTATGGCTAAGTTCTACGTTATTTAACTTATAAGTGCTTGGGTTATGGACACTCCCGAGCTTCAGAACCTTGCATTTATCTACATTGAACTGCATCTGCCACTTTTCTGACCACGAATAAAGTTTGTCTAAATCTTCCTGAAGTTCTATGACATCTATGTTTGAATCAATTATCCTACCTATCTTCGTGTCGTCGGCGAATTTGCTCATATCACTAGTAATTCCCTCATCAAGGTCATTGATATATATTATAAATAACAATGGGCCTAAGACTGATCCCTGTGGAACACCACTTGTTACAAGTCCCCATTCGGATTTAACCCCATTTATGCACACTCTCTGCTTCCTATTGGTGAGCCATGACTCGATCCATGACAGCACTTTTCCCCCAATGCCATGAGCTGCCACTTTCTTTAACAGTCTCTGGTGCGGTACTCTATCAAAAGCCTTACTAAAGTCTAAATAAACAATATCGAATTCTTTATCGTGATCAACAGCCTCAAAAGCTTTACTGAAGAAGGTTAATAAATTAGATAGGCAGGAACGGCCCCTCGTGAATCCATGCTGGGTATCATTAATCAAATTAGACGAAGAATGAATGTAAGACGAATGTAAGACGAAGAATGAGGGGAGACATGATCGAGGTATATAAGTGGAAGATGGGTATTAATAAGGGGGATATAAATAAGGTCTTGAGGATATCTCTCCAAGAGAACCCCAA